>WOAB01000567.1:0-18512 GCA_027886185.1 Rheum nobile | reverse complement strand
CCGAACTCTTTCCCCCCCGATCTACGACGTTTCAGACTCCCCGGCTTGGCCTCCAAGCCCCTCCACGTCTACAACCTTTTCCGCTCATATCTGCATTGTTATTCATGTTAACAGTATTGTTATTCACAACGTTACAATTTATTTGTTTTGATATTGTATATATGATATTCAGTTTCTGTGTGGTGTTATTCATTATAATAATGTGATATTCACGTGGATTCAGATTCTACTTGTTGATGGTGTTGTATGAGTTATTTATCATGATATTCATGTTACAGTGTTGTTATTCACAGTGTTATAATTTATGTGTTTTGATATTTATGATTTAGATATTGTATGTATGATATTCAGTTTCTCTGTGGTGTAATTCATTATAGTAATGTTGATATTCACGTGGATTCAGATTCTGCTTGTTGATGGTGTTGTATGAGTTATTTATCGTTGATATTCACATTTTATATGTGATATTCAAATTATTTGTTGTGATATTCATACACATTCTTTTGATATTCATGTTGGATTTAAGTGTCATGCGTTGAGTAGTTGATATTCAAATTGTATGATGTGATATTCACTATAATGTTGTTTCATATTCATGTTGGATATAGGTTTCATGCGTTGAGTAGTCGATATTCAAATTGGATTTGCGATATTCACCAAATACAAACACAAAATTTCGAAGATCATGAATCATTTCCAAAAGCTTGAAATTAACACACGAATATCAGTACAGTTTGTATGAATATCGCCTAATTCATATAACCGATAATGCGGATTAAATCTGAATATCGACACTATTTTCATGAATATCGAATATTGCTTATATGAATATCGATTTCAAATTACATGAAATCAAAACATTTTGAATGAATATCGATTACTGGCTGTATGAATATCTATAAAATTGCGAAGAATGACTGTACGTTGAAGATATCATCAATGGAGGAAGGAATGGTTGTACGTTGAAGACGATTAGGAAAGAGAATAATCTTCTCTTTCTCTCTCCTGTAACAACCCATTTAATATATTTTTTGTTAATTAAAATTTGATTAATTGTCATATTAGGTTAGATTTGGTAGTTATACCCCTACCATATCTATTATATACCTATTAATCCAACCATCCATCAACATCAATCCAACGCTCCAGATTACTACTTCCGTTTTATCATAACTCTCGTTTTTACGGAGCGTTCCTCTATATATATATATATATATATATATATATATATATATATATATATATATAGAGAGAGAGAGAGAGAGAGAGAGAAAGGGGGGTGCTCAGGTAAAACGACTCTTATGCGGAAACGAGTGCACAATTATGAGCGTCGGATTGAAGCAAATGCATGGCTGGATGGAGTGGTTGTAGGGATTTTATGGTAGGTGTGATCTCATAATACAAGCCCCACTAAACCCAATTACCATAAAAACGGATGAGAAAAAAGGAAAAATCTAAATAGGAGAGAGAAAGAAATAACGTTCTTGGTAGTTGCGTCTTCTACGTCTGCTTCCTCTTGCCTCCCTAGCCGATTCTTCTACATCTACGTCTTCAACAGCCACACAGTCAGAATTTGTGGTTCTCAAATACCGGATTTGAACATGGAAGAAGGTTAGTTCGTAATAGTCTGATGTTCTATGATATTCAAACTGTTCGTTTTGTGAATTTTATGAATGATTTGTAATTGATTCGAATTTTAGGGTTTGACATTGAGTTCTTGATACTATTTGAATACCAACATTTGATTTAACTTTGTTATGCATTCAATCCGAAAGCATTTTCTGATGACACTGTTATTAGATCGCGCGCATATTCTGTATACGTTTATGCATATCAATGTTTGCATATCAGTCTATGCAAAGAATTGAAAATCAAAATTTTGGATATTGATAAGGAAATACGAATACTTCTACATATAATGTTCATATCTGTAAAATCTGTGAATATCAGATTACAAATAGGAATATCATTCAAGTGTTTTTGAATAACTGATATACATGATCATCGTGATTTAGTAGTTCATATATGTACTGATATTCATAAGCTTTGAAGAATTATGCAGTATCTGTTCAATGATATTCCAATTTATAACCATAGTCATAATGTACGAAAAGTTTATTGCTTTAGGGTTCCATCGCCGCCTATATGGTATATATCATGATATGCAATAATACTGACCAGTTTTGATATTCAATTTTGTAGATGACATATGCATTTTTACATGCATTGTTATGCAGAACATGTGCAATGTATATATTTTGAGCCAGGTTAATTGTTTGGGTTCTTGATATTCAATTTGTTTTAATTGTTGTTGGAGTTGGAGGTTGGTTTATAATGTTGCTCATCGTCTTATCTAGGATCTCGTTCATGGTCAGAGGATTGTTGGCTAGGGAAAAAAGTCTCTGAACACAAAGGTGGTAAGCGAAGAAGGCTCGTCAAAGGTAATGTATTTGTTTTGTGTTTATTTTATAGCTTCGAAGTAAGGTAGTAAAATGATAGGTTGTTTGTTTCTTTTTGTTTAACATTTTTTCATTTGTTTAATTTGATATGCATTACTTCTTAGAGTGACCATTTGTGTATGCGTTTTTCATTTTTGTTGTTTAGATATGCATACTAGCTGTTATGGTATTCATGGTCTAAGCAGTTATCTATTGTGCATGTGTCTTTCATTTATGTGATTGAGAGATGCATACTTCATTTCACTGATATGCATACCCAGCTGGTACATTATATTAGATTAGTTTTTTCATTTTTAAAAATTGATATGCATTATATTCTTAGGTATGCACTACATTCAGATAGATATGCAATGTATTTCCAACTATGACATTTGCATGTTTGTATAAGCTTTAGTCATTCATTCTTATACTTTATATACAATTAAGCTTATTATGTTTTGTTTGATTCTGATATGCACACGTCATGTGTAGATATGCAAAGTATATATTTATGTATGCATGATGTAATAGTTTATCATGTTGTTATGTGATATTAATTTGTTTGGTTTTGATATGCACACTTATGGTATATATTTGCAGACTAGATGTTCAGATATGCGATGTTTTAAATTGTCGATATATAATGTGATATTCATATATAGTCATGCATACTATACAGCACAGGATGTACACTTCATCTGTTTATCATATTTGTCCACAGTCCAGGATGTTCTTCCAGTATATGGATTCTTTGAATCTCGGCACAAGATGTAGTGGTTTTACCAGAGGTCGTATGTTCATTTTGAAGATGATGTGGCGTGATAACACAAACAAGGTTGATTGCGGGATATATGTAATGCGTCATATGGAGACATATTTTGGTCATGCATTGAACAATTGGCAAACTGGATTTAAGCCAAACTCCAAGAAGTGCATTGTTCCATTGCGCCATATATA
Organism: Rheum nobile; assembly: GCA_027886185.1. Lineage (NCBI taxonomy): Eukaryota > Viridiplantae > Streptophyta > Magnoliopsida > Caryophyllales > Polygonaceae > Rheum > Rheum nobile. The sequence continues at coordinate 15,117 of WOAB01000567.1, read as the reverse complement.
TCTCCATGCCCTTATAACGTATAAGAAGAATAATATGAAAGACTTCATCATCGAAGACGCTACTGCACGTATGCGGGTGTAGAAACCATGACATCATGATGGCAATCAAATGGCAGCGGAGAAGACATCATTGGGTCGTTTTATTCCACTACTTAGACGTTATTCTACTTATTAGACTTGTTATTCCACTATCTAGCAGTGTTGTTTTCAGTTCAACTCATTGATATTCTCGATAGAATATTTTGTTGGTTTGCAATTTCGTTGTTTTTAGCATGCACGACTCATGAATTATTTAACGTTATATTTTGGAATAAAGATTTTGTTTTGATATGCACGAATATTTTCGTAGGTATGCATTTCTTATGTTATGGTATTCACGATATATGAATTGTTTAACGGTATAGTTGATGCATTTCGTTTAAAGTAGTAGACTATTCGAATGTATGAAATACGCAAACAAGCAGAAACGCTAAAAAACATACACATCAATGAATTCATAAAACATGATGCCAAAATCCAAAATTCATGGATATGAGTAGCTAATGAATATTGCAATACAGATTCCGAATACCAAAAGAATAATGTTGCATATCAATAGACTACATAATTTCTTTGCAATTTCTGCTATCATGTCTGGCATACTTATTGCACCTTTTACTTGTTGCAATTTCTTTGCAATTTCTGCTATCATGTCTGGTATCATATCCTGGTTGTTTTCTCTATAAAGTTATCAACAACGTAGGTTACGCCGTTATTACTCTTCATAGAGATTTTTGCACCCACCCAATCCTGTTAGATGTCGTCTTACGTTTGCCCGTACTATTAGCTACATTCTTGAATCCAGCCCTATTGCACACAAAGTACTTGATCTTAACAACATCTGAGTGGCTGAACTTGTGCGAGGTGCTTGATCTAACATCAAACCAGTTGTGGATGCATATTCACGATAGAATGCCTCTCCTGCATCCAGAGAATTGAAGCTTTGCCCAGCACCGGTTTTATGGAAACGGGACACAGTGGAACCCAGTGTTTTATGTTTATGTCGTCTGGGTCAATAACACACTATGTACCATACACGAAATCAGCCTCTTCTCCGTCTGACAAACCATCATCAGATATATCACATCATTATCTGATGAAGAGAACCGCATATCTACACAACAAAAAGCATATCTTGTCAGTATTATTGCATATTAGGATATGTGCTATATAGGCGGCGATGCAAACCCTAAATCATTAAACATTTATAGATATGCAAATAGTACAAGTCGTTATACAAACATTTAACTCTTCATATGTATGCATAACTGGTCAGTATTATTGCATATCATGATATATACCATATAGGCGGCGATGGAAACCCTAAAGCAATCAACATTTTCAGGTATGCAAATCATTTAGTAGAATATGCATATTTTAAGAGTTGTTATGCAAACGGTTATCTTTTTGTACTTTATGACTATGGTTTTAACATTGGAATATCATTGAAGATATACTGCATAATCCTTCAAAGCTTATGAATATCATTAAATATATGACTACTATAATCACGATGATCATGTATATCAGTTATTCAAAAACACTTGAATGATATTCCGATTACGTAATCTGATGCATAAATATTGATATGCATAAACGTATACAGAATATGCGCGTGATCTAATAACAATGTCATCAGAAAATGCTTTCGGATTGAATGTATAACAAAGTTAAATCAAATGTCGGTATTCAAAATAGTATCAAGAACTCAATGTCAAACCCTAAAATTCGAATCAATTACAAATCATTCATAAAATTCACAACGAACGGTTTGAATATTATTGAACATCAGACTATTACGAACTAACCTTCTTTCATGTTCAAATCGGTATTTGAGAACCACAAATTCCGACTGTGTGGCTGTTGAAGACGTAGACGTAGAAGAATCGGCTATGGAGGGCAAGAGGAAGCAGACGTAGAAGACGCAACTACCAGGAACGTTATTTCTTTTTCTCTCCTATTTTAGATTTTTCCTTTTTTCTCATCCGTTTTTTATGGTAATTGGGTTTAGTGGGGCTTGTATTATGAGATCACACCTAGCATAAAATCCCTACAACCACTCCATCCAGCCATCCATTTGCTTCAATCTGACGCTCCATAATTGTGCACTCGTTTCACCATAAGAGTCATTTTACCTGAGCGTCGCTCTATATATATATATATATATATAATATATATATAGATATATATTATATATGTAATATATATTATATATAGATATATATATATATATACTTCGCCTAGTGGCAACTTCTCGTTCGATCATTTAATACATAGATAATGTGATGAGCCTTTAAAACATTCAAATAGTGTGTCTCGTCTTCATTATAAATTTACCTTTTAAAAATTTAAAACCAATATTTAATATAATATCTGAACGATCTATTACTATATATTAAAGCTCATCCATTTAGACTCACGAGAGTGTTTTTAGGAAAAAGTTGTTGATGTGTTATTTTTGATTTTTTAAATTATTATTATATTGAATAATCACAAAATCTATCTATCTATATATATAAATATATATTAACACAATTTATTTTTGAACCGCCAAAACAATTTTGCACCCACATTACTCATGTGTCAAATTATGGATATTAACAAAGTTTGATGTTAACCAACCAAGCATTTGAATTTTAAATCAATATATCTTAAATTATTTATGTTTTATTTACCAGACTATTAATTTGATTTTAACCAACCAAACTTCTCAATTTAATGTACAATATTAGTGAGGTTTTTTTATTGTTAAATGTAAATTTCCATTTAATCTAATATTGATCGGTTATTAAAATAACACAAATCATAGTCTCACTATTTTTTTAGCAAATCTCATTCTAAGAATATGGCAATTAATCTTATTTCTAAGAACATAGGAAATCTTATCATAGGTCCACTCTTATTTTCGATATAAATCGTAGTATTGGCTACATTACTACTCCAATGACAATTTTTACACCATAAAATAATTAAGAACATGTAAATACAAAAATGATTTTTTCTAACCTATGCCTAAGGCATAGGTTAAGCACTTAATTTTAGAAGGATTTTGTTAGGTGTCGTTATATAAGGGATTTTAATATTTTGTAAAAAGATTTAAGCATTCCTTTTTAGGAAACAGTTTCTAAAATGAGAATTCTTAACATGTGCCCTTAGGGCATAGGTTAGAAAACCGATATAAAATTTTATTAGCGTTAACTGTTTAATGTATATTTTAATTACCCAAACAATTTTAATTTAAATCTTACTTATGTTTTCTTCAAATATAAATACACATCTAAATAACTCATCATAACAAACAAGAATAATCTTTGTTATATTCTAACAATACCAAACTTTTTTGTTTCAAATTTTGATGTTTTTTAGACTAATGATTTACAATTAGTCATTAAATTATTATTTTTATTTATTTTTTAGTTAATATGATTGATATTTTCATATTTTTGAATAATATTTTTAATATATAGCATTTAAACATATGATTTTGAAAGCTAGAATTTTGTTATAGAAACACATATTTATGTTTAACTAATATTGTGACTTATAATTTTTAATATTAAAACATTGACATAATTTAATATTTTATGTTAATATAATATAGTTTATTGAAATTCACGATAATGATAGTGAAATACGTACGACTCAGCAAAATATCCCAGTGTGAAAAACAATTACATGATTAAAAATAAAAAAAGATAAGTATATGAGAATATGTATGAATAAAATATAATATTATTTATACAAGTTATATTAATTAACAATAAAATATTGAAATATTACTTTTAAATAACAAATTTATGTTATTTCAATCTTCCATTTATATAATTATAAGCAATATCAATAAGATTTTTTTCTTCTTAAAACCACATAAATATTATATAATTTAATGAAATATAAATGATTATTAATGATTTTATAAATTCAAGTTCACTCGTACAAGGTACGCGTATGCACTAGTATAAATTTAATTATTCAATTTTTGTTGCAAATTCTGTTTTTAGGCAATTTTATAAATCATAAATTAGTTTTGAATTTTTTATTACTATATTCATATTTTAATTTTATTTTTTATTATGATTTTTATTTATACTACATGTTTAGTTCCATGTGTTTAAAATTCAATTAATCGCTGATATATAGAGTTGTCAAAAAGTTACCGAACCCGTTTTACCGACCTGACCGACCCGCTTTTGGACCCGACCCGACCTGACCGAAATTTTTGATAACCCGAAGTTATCGAACCCGAATTTATCGAACCCGAATTTATCGAGACCGAACCCGACCCGATTAACGTATAAATGTGGAGTATTAATAAAATATAACATAAAATAATATGATAAATGACATATAATAATGATAATATGCTTAATATCCTAAAAAAAGAACATTGTTGTACTTATATAATTTTTTATAATGTAGAAAATTTATAAATTAATAAATAAAAAATAAAATAAAAATAAAATATGATTTTGGTCTACTAATATCAATTACATTAAACTAATTATATAATATTATTATTTTAATCTATTTCAACTTATTTTGACATATTTAAATTAGTTTTTTAACTATTTAATAATATTTAAATAGTGAACAAAATATTTAAAAAATTACGCTCTTGACCCGTTGGTTAACCCGAACCGCCCGCTGACCTGTATTGACCTGACCGCCTTGACCTGTTATCCGAAATGACCCGATCCGTCTCAACTCAAACCGAAAATAACCGAACCGAACCCGACTTGACCGACCCGATTGAGAAATATACCATTCATCTAACCAAACTAGTTTATTCTATTCGTGATTTCGCTTACGCAAGGTGGAGAGAAAAAGGCGGGAAGAAGAGCTTCCCTTTTGAAGCCTTCAACGTGACTCTCACACCGCAACGATACCGTCCCCTTCGCTTCCCAGGTTTTGTTCGCCGCACATGAAACAGATTAGCCAAAAGAGATGCCCTCTGTGTTTCTTTCTATGTATCAATCTAATTTCCACATTGCGCATTTTTAGAAACCCTAATTTAAATTTTGCCAAACGCGCATCCTGCAATTCACTTTCTGAAAGCTGACCACCGCCATGCCGGATCCTCTCCAATCACAAGATCCGCCTGGGTATGTTTCTTCTTTTTCTGTAATTCCTCGAATTGAATTTGGTTGTTTTGCAGAATATCGTGATTTAGGTTTTTTTTATCCCTGAGATTGAGTTTGATGTAGATGTGGGTTTTTCTCAACATGTTTTCTTATTTGATTCAGTTTTTTAACGGAGAAGCTTGAATTGTTCAATTTGACATTATTGGAATCCTGTTATCACTCATGAAAATTTCCAGAATCAAATTGGTGTTTGACTTTATTGACAGTTTTAGATCAATTGGTCATATGTGACAATTTACCCGTGCGTTTGCACGGGGCTTTTTTTTATTAAATTTTATTTCATTTTCAAGTATGATTAGTTATCCATTTCAATTCATTGATATTAGACTAATACCTTTAAATAATACAAACTATTGCATATCAACAAATATATAGTATGAACTTTATATATTATATTAGTTGTCAAATTATAGGCACCTATCTATCCATCCATATATATATATATATATACTGAAAAATGATATTATTCAATTTTTCAAGTGACTTCAGTGAAAGTAATGACGTAAACTTTAGAAATTTGATCAGACTTATGATATTGTAAAAGAAAATTAGATTCTATAGTTTATAGCACGACATATATTCTTTCGTCATGTCATCAGTCCAGTCAAACCTCTAACGTTCACTTTATCACTTTTATAGAAGTTGTAACAAAAAAGTGGATCAATTAAGGACTTAAGGTACATACGCAATCGTTTGACTACCCATTTATAATTTCTAAGTTTTTATTTATTGTTATGAATCTGAAAGTTAATTTTCTTCAATATTATCAAGTGAGCATAAAATCATCATTTTTAACAATAAAACAAACAAGCTTGATATCAATTATGTCATATAAACTACCGCAAATACCAAATAATAAATCAATAAATGACCAACAAAATATGCCCAATTTTTAAAATGAGTTCAATATACTAAGTAATTACTTAATTTGAACCTCATAATTATTTGTCTCTCTAGAAATACGCACATTCACTATATGTTATATGTCTTCATCTACTTTTGACACGCCATCATTTTTTTATTTCCTTCTTAACAGATTTGTTTACAGTTTGAGAGAAATATTTTAAAATTGAAAACAAATCCATAAACAAATTTGTTGGGATTTTTTATTTTAATTTTCAAATATATTAAGCAATATAATTACTAAGTTTGGATAAATATATATCACCTTCTTAACCAAACCAAGACAACCACCATCTAAAATTAAGTAAAGATCTTTCATATAATTATATGATTGAAATTGTCCGGATTGATATTTAAAATCAAGAAAAAGGTCAAGACCATTATAATTTTATTTTTACATTATTTGGTTATTATAATGACAATCTTATCACAAATATGTGTGTATGTTAAAATGTGGTGTTATGAATTACATACGGTGGATTATAATAAAAGTATTTGATTATCTAGGTTATATAAATTGTAGGAATATCAAAATCAACCATTATAGATTAAGATATATAAGGAATATATTTAATAACATTTTTAACTATATTAAAATTAAATAGATAAAAATGATTTTTGTAAGATTTTATAATGAAATATAATTGGGGTTTATAAACAATAACTATCTTTACAATTTTTATCAAAAAAATAAGTATTAATTATTTGCAATTTTAATAATATAGTTATTAGTATTATTATTATTATATTTGTTGTAATACTAATAATTATTTTTAAAGATGTAAAAGCATTTCAAAAATAATTTTTGTATCTTAAAATGATCTAGCGCATGAGAGAATTTTATGTTGTTTTCTAAAATTGATTACTTGAAGCTAATAGAAATTAACGATTTACAAACCTTGATTTTTAGAATTGATTGAAGTTAATAAAAAATATGTTTGCTTAATGAGTGTATACATAATATTTTATCCAAAGCTATGTTTGTTGCATTAGGTGATCCTAATACCATCTATAATCTATATATATTTAGTAGAACAAAATATCATCCTTATAGTTTTGCGTAATTTATATAGAAGTCTACAATAGATATATGTAATGTAAATATCATCCATAATCTATAATATCGGTTGAATATATATTATTTGAACCAAAAACTATGTTAACTTAGACAATGTATATATATTAATAAATTATCGTACACATTACAATCCTAACATCATCCATAATGTATGTATATTTAGTATCCAAGTTTATGTATTTTGGGTAATAAAGATAATGTAAACTATAAAAGTATACCGATTGAACACAATATCATCCTTATCTATTTTTGCGTAATTTGTATGAAAGTCTACATGTTGAAAAAATCATCCATAATTTATATATTTTAACCACCAATAAGGTATGTCAATTTCATATGCTAATTATATATTTTGTAATTAATGATATAGATTAATTATCATATATAAATTCATGTAGGATTGGCAATGTTGATATTTATTTGGTAACTAATGGTACACTTTTTTTGCCTACTTTATATAGTTAAATATTAAAATCTTATGTAATATATTATTTGTAATATATTCCCCTTTTCAATCAATCCAGGCCAAACCACTATTCAAATCAAGTAAAGAATATTGCATAATAATTATACCATATTGGAAATTGACCGACTTGATATTTGCAATCAAGAAAAACTTCAAGACCATTATAATATTACTTTACATTATTTGGTTATTATAATGACAATCTTATCATAAATATATGTATTTTAAAAATGTGGTGTTATATATGGAGGATTTTTATTAAAATATTTAAGTATCTAGGTTATATAAATTGTAGGAATATCTAAATCAACCATAATAGATTAAGATAGATCGGAAAAGATATCAGATAAGATTTAATAACTATATTAAAATAGATAAAGTATGGTATTAATTTTTAAGGCTTTATAAGAATATAATTTGGGATTTATAATCAATACCTATCTTTACAATTATTATGAATAAAATAAGTATTATTTGTTTTCAATTTAAATCATATAGTTATTAGTATTATTATTATTTTTGTTGCAAGACTTATTATCATTTTTAAAGAAGAATAACATTTCAAAAATAATTTATGTATTTTAATTTTTTTTAGTAGTGTAAATAAAAGTACGTATATTTAGTATGGTTGTAGAGTATTGCATCATAAATAAAAAGTACCTATTCACCCTTACCTAATCCATATCCGTGTGTATAAGTATAATTTGGTTGTTGTTTGTAATAATTGTTTTGAAAATCTTGAAAACTTATAGTAACGAAATTTAACAAATAACCAAAGCAACAACACAAAATATTTCCTCTTTGTGGACAAATAGGAAAATGGTGGTAGAGTATTCGTCGAGTTATAATTAAGCAAATTAACATATTTAAAGTTGGAATATGTATAAGAATAAGCAATATATTATCATTTATAATGGAAAATATTTTAGGATGGTAATTTAGGAAATTTGTATAAATAAAAAATTAAATAAATTGTAAATAAAATAAGGTGAATAGGTAAAAGTACATAATTATTTAATGATGTGTCATACTTGGATGAACGACACGTAGGAGAGATAATTGTGGCTTTAGTATGGTATATAGACTAGTACATAAGGCCGTGCCTTGTACGAGATCTTGAAAATATTTTTTTGTTATTTATAAATAATAATTAATAATAATGTTAAAAGTAAAATAATCAATAACTTCAAAACTAAACTAAAACAATTAATATCAAGTATGTCATATATAATAACCAGAAATATCAAATAAAAACTAATAGTAAAAAAATTTGACAATAATTTGGTAAAAGATGAAATCTTATATCTATCTAATTCAATAACTAATTACTTGTATTTCGCAAAACAACTTAGTAGTCTTTATGCTTCATAAGTTTCTTGTTATGTCAAGTAGAAAGTTGGTTTTATGTACCATCTTTTGCATTCTCATCACAAAAAACAAACTTTCTTTGGACCGATTGGTAGGAGTAAATATTTCACTGAATGATACATTGGGGTCTATGCTCTCATATGACTGTGGTTTGACATCGTTCTCTAAACATTCAATACAAGTGTATCACTAATCAATTAATGTATATATAGTAAACGGATCTGGTGAGAAGTGTTCTTAAAATGTGAATTTCTCTTAAAATGTGAACTAGTCTTGTGCACCAAGTTATACGAATTTGTGCACCAAAGTTTGTTAAAAAGTGTACCAAAATATGTGAAGTTGTGCATCAGAATTTTATTTAGTAATGAACTTGTTTTTTTTAAGTACAATAGCAGTGCACAATGTTTGTACACCAAGTTGTACGAGTTTATGCACCAAAGTCGGTTGAAAAGTGTACCATAATATGTTGATTGTGCACCCGATTTTTATTGAGTAGTGCACATGTATTTTTATAAATACAATGGAGTGCACAACATATGAATCTTCTCAGTGCATAAACATATGAACTGTGCTGCACAATTACTTGTAATGTGGTGCACATTTATTTATAACATGGTGCACTTGTATTTTATTTAAATGGTGCACAAGTATTCATAACATGGTGCACATCCAAAATGATGCACAAACAAGTGCACTGACCGGTCAAGGGTCGGTCAACGCCGGTCAACGGCTGGTCAACGGTGGTTAACGCCGGAGCTCCGATGGATCAATGGGGGAGACCAGTTGTGCACCCCAAATGCGTGCATGAGATTGCAAGTGCATTATGCACTTTCTTCTCCTTGTGCCCTTGTTGCACATACTTGTGCATCAGTTCACATTTTAAGAGAATTATCATTTTAAGAAGTGTTCTCACCAGATCCGCATCCTATATACTATTGTGATATGTACGAAAAAATGGTAAATACTTGGGTTTCAGATATCATATATAAAAGAGACTTTTCTGGTGCATATATAGAAATAAATATCGGCAAAATGTATATATAGCAAAAACTATAATCAGTTAGAAAAAACAAGTGGTGCTCCTCTTGAATATTGAAAAGATTAAGTCACTCTATATCAGCTTAGACCCCATACAAAGTAGAATGTGCTATTGTATTTTGTATAGATTGGTTAACTATACTGTGGTAATACTGTGAAAAAGGAGAATACGATTATTTTAGTGTGTTATGTGCAAGAGTATATTTATTTTATAGATATTTACAAATTATAATATAATAACAATAAATTATACATAATGTACTATATCTATAGAAGTGTATACACGTTTGATATTACAACAATTTAGAAAATAGAAAAAAAAGTATTTGAAGATATGCAAATAAGTGTATTATGTTAATCATGACTATTATATATAAGAGTAAATACAACATACTTATAGATTTAAGGGAATTATATTCCAAAAAATTTTGTTTATCATTTCTAGAAATAAAAATTAAATACCATATACTGCAAAATATATACTTTACCATTTATAGTGTGTCACTGTCCATTTATAAAATTATTTTATAGATATGTACATAATCTAATCATAATATAGATATATTACACACAATCTACTACATATATATAAGTCTATACATGTTTGATATTAAGCTAATTAAATAGTAAGGAATATTTTTAGGATATGCAAATAAGAGTATTATGTTTAATAATGATTTTTTATATGTTAGAAATACATAATTGTTTAATATAGTTAAGAAAATTATATTCCAAAAAATACAACATTCTCTATTACTAAAAATAAAAGTAAATATTATTATGGTGAAGAATTTAGTCTTCACCATTTCGAAAAAATTGATTGTGTATACATATAGGTATACAACTAACTACTAACCTACTAAAATCAAACACTTTAGCTTGAATTTTTCATATAAGATAGGCAAACTATATCTTCATAGAAGATATATCAATTATTTATATAATATATTTAATATTTCTATTTAACTTGCTATATATTCATAGAAGACATATTTAATATTCATATTTAGCAAACTATATATTCATAAAAGATATATTAATTATTCATATATAATATATGATATTTCGATTTTGTTTACTATGTATTATTAAATATATTTTTAATTTATTCATAGCTAGTATATTATTATTCATGCATACTTTATTGTACTTTAAATTTAATTAAGATAATTAAAATATTCATATGTAAGAACCTAAAACTTCATATAATATATTAATTATTCTTGTATACTACAAATAACAAACAATGCAGACACTGAATTGTGTAGTAGGTAGTAGTATACAATAATGTTAATTTTGATTATTTTTGAAAAAGCGGTTTCACGGTAGAGAGGAAAGCCATTTTTTAAATCTTTTTTAAGTTTCTAAAATGTGTGAAATGGGAGAGAGAAAACTTAATCACGCGAAAAGATTGTTTTGAGAAAATGTTGCCATTAAGCAAGTATACTATAACTCATCTTTATAACAAAAAAGGTTAGCATTTTGTCATAATAAATGATCCTATTTAAGATATAAAAAATGAAATAATATCTTTATACAAATAACATAATTAGATTTAAGTTAGCATTTTGACAATAAATGTCATATTTAAGGTATAGAAGATGAATAATCTTTATGCAAATAACAAAATAGATTTTATGAAATAGGAAATATATACATGTAAACTATATTATAAATGTCCCTATTCAAGGGAAGATGAAACAATATCTCATACAATAACAATATATTAGATTTTATTGAAATAGAAAATATGATAAAAAAACTTTTTATGATAACAAAAGTTAAAACGATTATGGGTCTATTCTTTTAAATGTTTATAATCAGTATGGAAAATGTCATTTTCATATATATAAGAAATGATCATATATTATCATCTTCTTTTTTTTTTAGTTTTTGTCATAAAATAAACAATAGTCAAATTTATAATTTTTTGTTTGCTAATTTGATATTATAAGAAGTTCAACTCCTAATATATTTTAGTGTACAATAATATGAAATTACTACTTATTTGAAATACACAACATAAATACTTTACCAAAAAATTGGAAAACCATAAATATAAATATAACCAGTTTTTAAAACATAATTTAATACTCTATTCAATATTAGTCACAATTACAAACTAAATATTCAATCACAAATTGTTAATATAATAGACCCTGAATCGTGCGAAACATGGGTTCAACTGTCTAATTATTTTTCAAAAACTTTTAATTTGATGCATTAAATTTTTTTATTCTGGTGGTTTACATTAATACTAATTTTCTATTCTAAAAGACCATTTCACCTATACCAAATTCTAAGTCTACACACATTCTCATTATTTTGCGTCATATCATGCATTTATTATTTTACTAATTGAATTGTCAAAAATTCGTGCTTTTATAATGAATTACTCCGTACTAAGTATATATTGAAGAGAATAACTAATACTATTTTAGTGTACAATAATATGAAATTACTTTTCATATTATCTATACACTGTATTGGAAAGAATAACTAATATGTTGCAATTAATTGGGACCCATTGTGATATAAATTATACTTTCCATAAATTAATAAAGTTAAGTAATATATGAGAATATATTGTATTATAACTAAGGTAGGTAGCTTATTCTTCAAAAATAAAATATAGCTTAAGTAAATATGAAACATTATGAAAGATAAAATAGTTAACTGGCTGACACATAAGAGAGAGAAGTTTGGTCATATCATGCATTTATTTTTTACTTATTGAATTCTAAAAAAAAATGTGCTTTTATAATGAATTACTCCATACTAAGTATATATTGAAGAGATCAATGACCGTCAATTATTAAATATTACTTTTCATATTATCTATACACTGTATTGGAAAGAATAACTAATAAGTTGCAATTAATTGGGACCCATTGTGATAGAAAATATACTTTCCATAAATTATAATTAAGTAATATATGAGAATATATTGTAACTATAATTAAGGTAGGTATATTCTACAAAAAATGAAATATTTGTTTTAAGGAAATATGAAACATTATGAAAGATAAGATAGTAATGAAAAAAAAAAATGTCTACGTGTCATAGCTAACTGGTAGACACATAAGAGAGAAGTTTGGTCATATCATGCATTTATTTTTTTACTAATTGAATTCTCAAAAATATTGTGCTTTTATAATGAACTATTCCGTACTAAGTATAAATTGATGAGATCAATGACCATCAATTATTAAATATTACTTTCATATTATCTATACATTGGTATTCGAAAGAATACGCAATAAGTTGAAATTAATTGGGTCACACTGTCATATAAATTTATACTTTCCATAAGTTAAGTAATATATGAGAATATATTTTAATTATAATTGAGGTTTGTATTATACTCTACAAAATAATATTTTACTTAAGTAAATATGAACATCATGAAGGATAAGATGATAAATGGAAAAACAATTATGCCTACATGTCATAGCTAACTTTGACACATAGGCAAGAAAAATTTGACTTTAGTATTATATATAGAACTAGCATAGTGCCCGTGTCAAACACGGACTGGATTTATTAAATGTATTTTAATAATATGACATAAAATTCATAATTTCAGGTTATATGTGTTTAATTTAAATTTTATTGCTTTTAATCTATTTTAGATAAAAGTATTATGTCAGCTGTCAAACATTACGATTGTTAAATTCATATATAGAATGAAAGAGTATATATGTTTCTCACCATCTTACCGTTATTAACTTATTGTCCATTCTAGATAAAAGAATAATTGTTAATATTTTCTTGTGAAAAAGACAATTTAATCATAATTAACAATTCTCCTGATATATGTTACTACAAATTTATATCTATTAAGTCATGAATATGTTATTATATAAAATTAATTAATAAATCCAAAAAAAATTAAGATTAGTGTTGATAAAAGAGTAACCTATTAGTATATTCTTGTGAAAAAAATAAAATCTATCATAATTAACAAGTGTCCTAATAATACAAAACTACAATCTATATCTATTAAGTCATGATTATATTTAGATATAAAATCAGTTAATAAACTTACAAAAATAAATAAGAAAAACCTGAAAAACACTTTTTTTCTCATATTTACCTTATTCGATTTTCATACTTGTGTTATTATTTAGATTTATTTAATTAATAAAAGTTTAATATATACTTAAACTGGACCCACTCTTATAATTTTTATAAAAAAATGTTTAAATGATGTGATAGATGATGATTGAATAACTATAACACATAGACGAATTAAACGTGGTGTTGAAACAAACTTTCTTTTAATGTATGGATGCATAGATAGATTGATATAAATTGGCCTTGGAATTTTGTGAGAACTTGAATTTGCTTATATTATTGTTAATAATAAAATTATATATATAGTAATAGGTAGATTGTAATATTTTATATATTAATATAGTTGTTACAAAAACTGACCATGACTAAAAAGTTATTAAGAAAAATTAAACATTTGAAGATTACTACAACGTAAGATTTGTTGGAATTTATATATATAGTAATAGGTAGATTTGTTCGGATTTTATAAAATTTATTAGAGTTATATTTTAATTATGTCATACTATGGTTACATAAGGCCATCTTTATCAGAATATTTAAAAGTACGATCTTTAACCCCCTTTTCAATTTCTCTATCATATTATCTAAAATCTCGTATGAACTTTCATAATTTTATCAATAGATCTTCCTTCTAGGATCTTGAGTTATTTATTTATTTTTCATTTCTTTCATATGAAATTACAATTATAACTCTAATAAATATTTTATATAAAACTTTTATATACAAAATTTAAAATAATATTAATAAAAAATATACAAATAATATCTATTAAATTTTATGGTTTTTTTTTTTTTTGATTAGGTAAGAATTAGACTGGAAACCACAGAAGAGTCGGTTTCTCAGTCTATAGCTTTTATGGTATTTGAATTAAATTACAAACTAACATTTTATTAAGCATAAAGACCCCCACCCCCCAATTTTTTTTTATAGTGAAATAAGTTATGTATATAATTACAATCTCTATAAAAAGATAAAAACAACAAATTTTGTCATATATATTTTGTTA
>WOAB01000566.1:3000000-3273219 GCA_027886185.1 Rheum nobile | reverse complement strand
TTGTTGATTCTGATATGCACACGTCATGTTTGTAGATATGCAAAGTATATATTTTGTATGCTGATGTAATAGTTTATCATGTTGTTATGTGATATTAATTGTTTGGTTTTGATATGCACACTTATGGTATATATTTGCAGACTAGATGTTCAGATATGCATGATGTTTAAAATTGTCGATATATAATTGATATTCATATATAGTCATGCATACTATACAGCACAGGATGTACACTTCATCTGTTTATCATATTTGTCCACAGTCCAGGATGTTCTTCCAGTATATGGATTCTTTGAATCTCGGCACAAGATGTAGTGGTTTTACCAGGGTCGTATGTTCATTTTGAAGATGATGTGGCGTGATAACACAAACAAGGTTGATTGCGGGATATATGTAATGCGTCATATGGAGACATATTTTGGTCATGCATTGAACAATTGGCAAACTGGATTTAAGCCAAACTCCAAGAAGTGCATTGTTCCATTGCGCCATATATATCTCCATGCCCTTATAACGTATATAAGAGAATAATATGAAAGACTTCATCATCGAAGACGCTACTGCACGTATGCGGGTGTAGAAACCATGACATCATGATGGCAATCAAATGGCAGCGGAGAGAAGACATCATTGGGTCGTTTTATTCCACTACTTAGACGTTATTCTACTATTAGACTTGTTATTCCACTATCTAGCAGTGTTGTTTTCAGTTCAACTCATTGATATTCTCGATAGATAGATATTTTGTTGGTTTGCAATTTCGTTGTTTTAGCATGCACGACTCATGAATTATTTAACGTTATATTTTGGAATAAAGATTTTGTTTTGATATGCACGAATATTCGTAGGTATGCATTTCTTATGTTATGGTATTCACGATATATGAATTGTTTAACGGTATAGTGATGCATTTCGTTTAAAGTAGTAGACTATTCGAATGTATGAAATACGCAAACAAGCAGAAACGCTAAAAAACATACACATCAATGAATTCATAAAACATGATGCCAAAATCCAAAATTCATGGATATGAGTAGCTAATGAATATTGCAATACAGATTCCGAATACCAAAAGAATAATGTTGCATATCAATAGACTACATAATTCTTTGCAATTTCTGCTATCATGTCTGGCATACTTATTGCACCTTTTACTTGTTGCAATTCTTTGCAATTTCTGCTATCATGTCTGGTATCATATCCTGGTTGTGTTCTCTATAAAGTTATCAACAACGTAGGTTACGCCGTTATTACTCTTCATAGAGATTTTTGCACCCACCCAATCCTGTTAGATGTCGTCTTACGTTTGCCCGTACTATTAGCTACATTCTTGAATCCAGCCCTATTGCACACAAAGTACTTGATCTTAACAACATCTGAGTGGCTGAACTTGTGCGAGGTGCTTGATCTAACATCAAAACCAGTTGTGGATGCATATTCACGATAGAATGCCTCTCCTGCATCCAGAGAATTGAAGCTTTGCCCAAGCACCGGTTTTATGGAAACGGGACACAGTGGAACCCAGTGTTTTATGTTTATGTCGTCTGGGTCAATAACACACTATGTACCATACACGAAATCAGCCTCTTCTCCGTCTGACAAACCATCATCAGATATATCAACATCATTATCTGATGAAGAGAACCGCATATCTACACAACAAAAATGCATATCTTGTCAGTATTATTGCATATTAGGATATGTGCTATATAGGCGGCGATGCAAACCCTAAATCATTAAACATTTATAGATATGCAAATAGTACAAGTCGTTATACAAACATTTAACTCTTCATATGTATGCATAACTGGTCAGTATTATTGCATATCATGATATATACCATATAGGCGGCGATGGAAACCCTAAAGCAATAAACTTTTCGTACATTATGACTATGGTTATAACATTGGAATATCATTGAACAGATACTGCATAATTCTTCAAAGCTTATGAATATCAGTACATATATGAACTACTATAATCACGATGATCATGTATATTAGTTATTCAAAAACACTTGAATGATATTCCTATTATGTAATCTGATATTCACAGATTTTACAGATATGCACATTATATGTAGAAGTATTCGTATTTCCTTATCAATATCCAAAATTTCGATTTTCAATTCTTTGCATAGACTGATATGCATAAACATTGATATGCATAAACGTATACAGAATATGCGCGTGATCTAATAACAATGTCATCAGAAAATGCTTTCGGATTGAATGTATAACAAAGTTAAATCAAATGTCGGTATTCAAAATAGTATCAAGAACTCAATGTCAAACCCTAAAATTCGAATCAATTACAAATCATTCATAAAATTCACAACGAACGGTTTGAATATTATTGAACATCAGACTATTACGAACTAACCTTCTTTCATGTTCAAATCCGGTATTTGAGAACCACAAATTCCGACTGTGTGGCTGTTGAAGACGTAGACGTAGAAGAATCGGCTATGGAGGGCAAGAGGAAGCAGACGTAGAAGACGCAACTACCAGGAACGTTATTTTTTTCTCTCCTATTTTAGATTTTTCCTTTTTCTCATCCCGTTTTTATGGTAATTGGGTTTAGTGGGGCTTGTATTATGAGATCACACCTAGCATAAAATCCCTACAACCACTCCATCAGCCATCCATTTGCTTCAATCTGACGCTCCATAATTGTGCATCGTTTCACCATAAGAGTCATTTTACCTGAGCGCGTCTCTCTATATATATATATATATAGAAAAAGCACTTCGCCTAGTGGCAACTTCTCGTTCGATCATTTAAAATACATAGATAATGTGATGAGCCTTTAAAACATTCAAATAGTGTGTCTCGTCTTCATTATAAATTTACCTTTAAAAATTTAAAACCAATATTTAATATAATATCTGAACGATCTATTACTATATATTAAAGCTCATCCATTTAGACTCACGAGAGTGTTTTTAGGAAAAAGTTGTTGATGTGTTATTATTTGATTTTTTAAATTATTATTATATTGAATAATCACAAATCTATCTATCTATATATATAAATATATATTAACACAATTTATTTTTGAACCGCCAAAACCAATTTTGCACCCACATTACTCATGTGTCAAATTATGGATATTAACAAAGTTTGATGTTAACCAACCAAGCATTTGAATTTTAAATCAATATATCTTAAATTATTTATGTTTTATTTACCAGACTATTAAATTTGATTTTAACCAACCAAAACTTCTCAATTTAATGTACAATATTAGTGAGGTTTTTTTATTGTTAAATGTAAATTTCCATTTAATCTAATATTGATCGGTTATTAAAATAACACAAATCATAGTCTCACTATTTTTTTAGCAAATCTCATTCTAAGAATATGGCAATTAATCTTATTTCTAAGAACATAGGAAATCTTATCATAGGTCCACTCTTATTTTCGATATAAATCGTAGTATTGGCTACATTACTACTCCAATGACAATTTTTACACCATAAAATAATTAAGAACATGTTAAATACAAAATGATTTTTCTAACCTATGCCTAAGGCATAGGTTAAGCACTTAATTTTAGAAGGATTTTGTTAGGTGTCGTTATATAAGGGATTTTAATATTTTGTAAAAAGATTTAAGCATTCCTTTTTAGGAAACAGTTTCTAAAATGAGAATTCTTAACATGTGCCCTTAGGGCATAGGTTAGAAAACCGATATAAAATTTATTAGCGTTAACTGTTTAATGTATTTTAATTACCCAAACAATTTTAATTTAAAATCTTACTTATGTTTTCTTCAAATATAAATACACATCTAAATAAACTCATCATAACAAACAAGAATAATCTTTGTTATATTCTAACAATACCAAACTTTTTTGTTTCAAATTTTTGATGTTTTTAGACTAATGATTACAATTAGTCATTAAATTATTATTTTTTTTATTTTTTAGTTAATATGATTGATATTTTCATATTTTTGAATAATATATTTAATATATAGCATTTAAACATATGATTTTGAAAGCTAGAATTTTGTTATAGAAACACATATTTATGTTTAACTAATATTGTGACTTATAATTTTTAATATTAAAACATTGACAAATTTTAATATTTTATGTTAATATAATATAGTTTATTGAAAATTCACGATAAATGATAGTGAAATACGTACGACTTCAGCAAAAATATCCCATGTGTGAAAACAATTACATGATTAAAAATAAAAAAAGATAAGTTATGAGAATATGTATGAATAAAATATAATATATTTATACAAGTTATATAATTAACAATAAAATATTGAACATATTACTTTTAAATAACAAATTTATGTTATTTCAATCTTCCATTTATATAATTATTAAGCAATATCAATAAGATTTTTTTCTTCTTAAACCACATAATATTATATAATTTAATGAAATTATAAATGATTATTAATGATTTTATAAATTCAAGTTCACTCGTACAAGGTACGAGTATTGCACTAGTATAAATTTAATTATTCAATTTTGTTGCAAATTCTGTTTTTAGGCAATTTTATAAATCATAAATTAGTTTTGAATTTTTTATTACTATATTCATATTTTAATTTTAATTTTTTTATGATTTTTATATACTACATGTTTAGTTCCATGTGTTTAAAATTCAATTAATCGCTGATATATAGAGTTGTCAAAAAGTTACCGAACCCGTTTTACCGACCTGACCGACCGCTTTTGGACCCGACCCGACCTGACCGAAATTTTTGATAACCCGAAGTTATCGAACCCGAATTTATCGAACCCGAATTTAGCGAGACCGAACCCGACCCGATTACGTATAATGTGGAGTATTAATAAAATATAACATAAAATAATATGATAAATGACATATAAATAATGATAATATGCTTAATATCCTAAAAAAAGAACATTGTTGTAACTTATATATTTTTTATAATGTAGAAATTTATAAATTAATAAATAAAAATAAAAATAAAAATAAAATATGATTTTGGTCTACTAATATCAATTACATTAAACTAATTAATAATAATATTATTATTTTAATCTATTTCAACTTATTTTGACATATTTAAATTAGTTTTTAACTATTTAATAATATTTAAATAGTGAACAAAATATTTAAAAATTACGCTCTTGACCCGTTGGTTAACCCGAACCGCCCCGCTGACCTGTATTGACCTGACCGCCTTGACCTGTTATCCGAAATGACCCGATCCATTCTCAACTCAAACCGAAAATAACCGAACCGAACCCGACTTGACCGACCCGATTGAGAAATATACCATTCATCTAACCAAACTAGTTTATTCTATTCGTGATTTCGCTTACGCAAGGTGGAGAGAAAAAGGCGGGAAGAAGAGCTTCCCTTTTGAAGCCTTCAACGTGACTCTCACACCGCAACGATACCGTCCCCTTCGCTTCCCAGGTTTTTGGTTCGCCGCACATGAAACAGATTAGCCAAAAGAGATGCCCTCTGTGTTTCTTTCTATGTATCAATCTAATTTCCACATTGCGCATTTTTAGAAACCCTAATTTAAATTTTGCCAAACGCGCATCCTGCAATTCACTTTCTGAAAGCTGACCACCGCCATGCCGGATCCTCTCCAATCACAAGATCCGCCTGGGTATGTTTCTTCTTTTCTGTAATTCCTCGAATTGAATTTGGTTGTTTTGCAGAATATCGTGATTTAGGTTTTTTATCCCTGAGATTGAGTTTGATGTAGATGTGGGTTTTTCTCAACATGTTTTCTTATTTGATTCAGTTTTTTAACGGAGAAGCTTGAATTGTTCAATTTGACATTATTGGAATCCTGTTATCACTCATGAAAATTTCCAGAATCAAATTGGTGTTTGACTTTATTGACAGGTGTTAGATCAATTGGTCATATGTGACAATTACCCGTGCTTTGCACGGGGCTTTTTTTATTAAATTTTATTTCATTTTCAAGTATGATTAGTTATCCATTTCAATTCATTGATATTAGACTAATACCTTTAAATAATACAAACTATTGCATATCAACAAATATATAGTATGAACTTTATATATTATATATTAGTTGTCAAATTATAGGCACCTATCTATCCATCCATATATATATATATATATACTGAAAAATGATATTATTCAATTTTTCAAGTGACTTCAGTGAAAGTAATGACGTAAACTTTAGAAATTTGACCAGACTTATGATATTGTAAAAGAAAATTAGATTCTATAGGTTTATAGCACGACATATATTCTTTCGTCATGTCATCAGTCCAGTCAAACCTCTAACGTTCACTTTATCACTTTTATAGAAGTTGTAACAAAAAAGTGGATCAATTAAGGACTTAAGGTACATACGCAATCGTTTGACTACCCATTTATAATTTCTAAGTTTTTATTTATTGTTATGAATCTGAAAGTTAATTTTCTTCAATATTATCAAGTGAGCATAAAATCATCATTTTTAACAATAAAACAAACAAAGCTTGATATCAATTATGTCATATAAACTAACCGCAAATACCAAATAATAAATGACCACAACAAAATATGCCCAATTTTTAAAATGAGTTCAATATACTAAGTAATTACTTAATTTGAACCTCATAAGATTATTTGTCTCTCTAGAAATACGCACATTCACTATATGTTATATGTCTTCATCTACTTTTGACACGCCAATCATTTTTTTATTTTCTTCTTAACAATTTGTTTACAGTTTGAGAGAATATTTTTAAAATTGAAAACAATCCATAAACAAATTTGTTGGGATTGTTTATTTTAATTTTCAAATATATTAAGCAATATAATTACTAAGTTTGGATAAATATATCACCTTCTTAACCAAACCAAGACAAACCACCCATCTAAAATTAAGTAAAGATCATTTCATTATAATTATATCGGATTGAAAATTGTCCGGATTGATATTTAAAATCAAGAAAAAGGTCAAGACCATTATAATTTATTTTTACATTATTTGGTTATTATAATGACAATCTTATCACAAATATGGTGTATGTTAAAATGTGGTGTTATGAATTACATACGGTGGATTATAATAAAAGTATTTGATTATCTAGGTTATATAAATTGTAGGAATATCAAAATCAACCATTATAGATTAAGATATATAAGGAAATATATTTAATAACATTTTTAACTATATTAAAATTAAAATAGATAAAGAATGATTTTTGTAAGATTTTATAATGAAATATAAATTGGGGTTTATAAACAATAACTATCTTTACAATTTTTATCAAAAAAATAAGTATTAATTATTTGCAATTTTAATAATATAGTTATTAGTATTATTATTATTATATTTGTTGTAATACTAATAATTATTTTTAAAGATGTAAAAGCATTTCAAAAATAATTTTTGTATCTTAAAATGATCTAGCGCATGAGAGAATTTTATGTTGTTTTCTAAAATTGATTACTTGAAGCTAATAGAAATTAACGATTTACAAACCTTGATTTTTAGAATTGATTGAAGTTAATAAAAAAAACTATGTTTGCTTAATGAGTGTATACATAATATTTTATCCAAAAGCTATGTTTGTTGCATTAGGTGATCCTAATACCATCTATAATCTATATATATTTAGTAGAACAAAATATCATCCTTATAGTTTTGCGTAATTTATATAGAAGTCTACAATAGATATATGTATGTAAATATCATCCATAATCTATAATATCGGTTGAATATATATATTATTTGAACCAAAAACTATGTTAACTTAGACAATGTATATATATTAATAAATTATCGTACACATTACAATCCTAACATCATCCATAATGTATGTATATTTAGTATCCAGTTATGTATTTTGGGTAATAAAAGATAATGTAAACTATAAAAGTATACCGATTGAACACAATATCATCCTTATCTATTTTGCCTAATTTGTATGAAAGTCTACATGTTGAAAAATATCATCCATAATTTATATATATTTAACCACCAATAAGGTATGTCAATTTCATATGCTAATTATATATTTTGTAATTAATGATATAGATTAATTATCATATATATAAATTCATGTAGGATTGGCAATGTATGATATTTATTTGGTAACTAATGGTACAATTTTTTGCCTACTTTATATAGTTAAATATTAAAAATCTTATGTAATATATTATTTGTAATATATTCCCCTTTTCAATCAATCCAGGCCAAACCACTATTCAAATCAAGTAAAGAATATTGCATAATAATTATACCATATTGGAAATTGACCCGACTTGATATTTGCAATCAAGAAAAACTTCAAGACCATTATAATATTACTTTTACATTATTTGGTTATTATAATGACAATCTTATCATAAATATATGTATTTTAAAAATGTGGTGTTATATATGGAGGATTTTTATTAAAAATATTTAAGTATCTAGGTTATATAAATGTAGGAATATCTAAATCAACCATAATAGATTAAGATAGATCGGAAAAGATATCAGATAAGATTTAATAACTATATTAAAATAGATAAAGTATGGTATTAATTTTTAAGGCTTTATAAGAAAATATAATTTGGGATTTATAATCAATACCTATCTTTACAATTATTATGAATAAATAAGTATTATTTGTTTTCAATTTAAATCATATAGTTATTAGTATTATTATTATTTTTGTTGCAAGACTTATTATCATTTTTAAAGAAGAATAAACATTTCAAAAATAATTTATGTATTTTAATTTTTTTTAGTAGTGTAAATAAAAGTACGTATATTTAGTATGGTTGTAGAGTATTGCATCATAAATAAAAAGTACCTATTCACCCTTACCTAATCCATATCCGTGTGTATAAGTATAATTTGGTTGTTGTTTGTAATAATTGTTTTGAAAATCTTGAAAACTTATAGTAACGAAATTTAACAAATAACCAAAGCAACAACACAAAATATTTCCTCTTTGTGGACAAATAGGAAATATGGTGGTAGAGTATTCGTCGAGTTATAATTAAGCAAATTAACATATTTTAAAGTTGGAATATGTATAAGAATAAGCAATATATTATCATTTATAATGGAAAATATTTAGGATGGTAATTTAGGAAATTTGTATAAATAAAAAATTAAATAAATTGTAAATAAAATAAGGGTGAATAGGTAAAAGTACATAATTATTTAATGATATGTCATACTTGGATGAACGACACGTAGGAGAGATAATTGTGGCTTTAGTATATGTATATAGACTAGTACATAAGGCCGTGCCTTGTACGAGATCTTGAAATATTTTTTTGTTATTTATAAATAATAATTAATAATAATGTTAAAAGTAATAATAATCAATAACTTCAAAACTAAACTAAAACAATTAATATCAAGTATGTCATATATAATAACCAGAAATATCAAATAAAAACTAATAGTAAAAAAATTTGACAATAATTTGGTAAAAGATGAAATCTTATATCTATCTAATTCAATAACTAATTACTTGTATTTCGCAAACAACTTAGTAGTCTTTATGCTTCATAAGTTTCTTGTTATGTCAAGTAGAAAGTTGGTTTTATGTACCATCTTTTGCATTCTCATCACAAAAAACAAACTTTCTTTGGACCGATTGGTAGGAGTAAATATTTCACTGAATGATACATTGGGGTCTATGCTCTCATATGACTGTGGTTTGACATCGTTCTCTAAACATTCAATACAATTGTATCACTAATCAATTAATGTATATATAGTAACGGATCTGGTGAGAAGTGTTCTTAAAATGTGAATTTCTCTTAAAATGTGAACTAGTCTTGTGCACCAAGTTATACGAATTTGTGCACCAAAGTTTGTTAAAAAGTGTACCAAAATATGTGAAGTTGTGCATCAGAATTTTATTTAGTAATGAACTTGTTTTTTTTAAGTACAATAGCAGTGCACAATGTTTGTACACCAAGTTGTACGAGTTTATGCACCAAAGTCGGTTGAAAAGTGTACCATAATATGTTGATTGTGCACCCGATTTTATTGAGTAGTGCACATGTATTTTTATAAATACAATGGAGTGCACAAACATATGAATCTTCTCAGTGCATAAACATATGAACTGTGCTGCACAATTACTTGTAATGTGGTGCACATTTATTTATAACATGGTGCACTTGTATTTTATTTAAATGGTGCACAAGTATTCATAACATGGTGCACATCCAAAATGATGCACAAACAAGTGCACTGACCGGTCAAGGGTCGGTCAACGCCGGTCAACGGCTGGTCAACGGTGGTTAACGCCGGAGCTCCGATGGATCAATGGGGGAGACCAGTTGTGCACCCAAATATGCGTGCATGAGATTGCAAGTGCATTATGCACTTTCTTCTCCTTGTGCACCTTGTTGCACATATTTGTACATCAGTTCACATTTTAAGAGAATTATCATTTTAAGAAGTGTTCTCACCAGATCCGCATCCTATATACTATTGTGATATGTACGGAAAAAATGGTAAATACTTGGGTTTCAGATATCATATATAAAAGAGACTTTTCTGGTGCATATATAGAAATAAATATCGGCAAAATGTATATATAGCAAAAACTATAATCAGTTAGAAAAAACAAGTGGTGCTCCTCTTGAATATTGAAAAGATTAAGTCACTCTATATCAGCTTAGACCCCATACAAAGTAGAATGTGCTATTGTATTTTGTATAGATTGGTTAACTATACTGTGGTAATACTGTGAAAAAGGAGAATACGATTATTTATAGTGTGTTAGTGTGCAAGAGTATATTTATTTTATAGATATTTACAAATTATAATATAATAACAATAAATTATACATAATGTACTATATCTATAGAAGTGTATACACGTTTGATATTACAACAATTTAGAAAATAGAAAAAAAGTATTTGAAGATATGCAAATAAGTGTATTATGTTAATCATGACTATTATATATAAGAGTAAATACAACATACTTATAGATTTAAGGGAATTATATTCCAAAAAATATTTGTTTATCATTTCTAGAAATAAAAATTAAATACCATATACTGCAAAATATATACTTTACCATTTATAGTGTGTCACTGTCCATTTATAAAATTATTTTATAGATATGTACATAATCTAATCATAATATATGATAATATATTACACACAATCTACTACATATATATAAGTCTATACATGTTTGATATTAAGCTAATTAAATAGTAAGGAATATATTTTAGGATATGCAAATAAGAGTATTATGTTAATAATGATTTTTTATATGTTAGAAATACATAATTGTTTAATATAGTTAAGAAAATTATATTCCAAAAAATACAACATTCTCTATTACTAAAAATAAAAGTAAAATATTATGTATGGAAGAATTTAGTCTTCACCATTTCGAAAAAAATTGATTGTGTATACATATAGGTATACAACTAACTACTAACCTACTAAAATCAAACACTTTAGCTTGAATTTTTCATATAAGATAGGCAAACTATATCTTCATAGAAGATATATCAATTATTTATATAATATATTTAATATTTCTATTTAACTTGCTATATATTCATAGAAGACATATTTAATATTCATATTTAGCAAACTATATATTCATAAAAGATATATTAATTATTCATATATAATATATGATATTTCGATTTTGTTTACTATGTATTATTAAATATATTTTTAATTTATTCATAGCTAGTATATTAATTATTCATGCATACTTTATTGTACTATAAATTTAATTAAGATAATTAAAAATATTCATATGTAAGAACCTAAAACTTCATATATAATATATTAATTATTCTTGTATACTACAAATAACAACAATGCAGACACTGAATTGTGTAGTAGGTAGTAGTATACAATAATGTTAATTTTGATTATTTTTGAAAAAGCGGTTTCACGGTAGAGAGGAAGAGCCATTTTTTAAATCTTTTTTAAGTTTCTAAAATGTGTGAAATGGGAGAGAGAAAACTTAATCACGCGAAAAGATTGTTTTGAGAAAATGTTGCCATTAAGCAAGTATACTATAACTCATCTTTATAACAAAAAAGGTTAGCATTTTGTCATAATAAATGATCCTATTTAAGATATAAAAAATGAAATAATATCTTTATACAAATAACATAATTAGATTTAAGTTAGCATTTTGACAATAAATGTCATATTTAAGGTATAGAAGATGAAATAATATCTTTATGCAAATAACAAAATTAGATTTTATGAAAATAGGAAATATATACATGTAAAGCTATATTATAAATGTCCCTATTCAAGGGAAGATGAAACAATATCTCATACAATAACAATATATTAGATTTTATTGAAATAGAAAATATGATAAAAAAACTTTTTATGATAACAAAAGTTAAAACGATTATGGGTCTATTCTTTTAAATGTTTATAATCAGTATGGAAAATGTCATTTTCATATATATAAGAAAATGATCATATATTATCATCTTCTTTTTTTTTTTTAGTTTTTGTCATAAAATAAACAATAGTCAAATTTATAATTTTTTGTTTGCTAATTTGATATTATAAGAAGTTCAACTCCTAATATATTTTAGTGTACAATAATATGAAATTACTACTTATTTGAAATACACAACATAAATACTTTACCAAAAATATTGGAAAACCATAAATATAAATATAAACCAGTTTTTTTAAAACATAATTTAATACTCTATTCAATATTAGTCACAATTACAAACTAAATATTCAATCACAAATTGTTAATATAATAGACCCTGAATCGTGCGAAACATGGGTTCAACTGTCTAATTATTTTTCAAAAACTTTTAATTTGATGCATTAAATTTTTTTATTCTGGTGGTTTACATTAATACTAATTTTCTATTCTAAAAGACCATTTCACCTATACCAAATTCTAAGTCTACACACATTCTCATTATTTTGCGGTCATATCATGCATTTATTATTTTACTAATTGAATTGTCAAAAATATCGTGCTTTTATAATGAATTACTCCGTACTAAGTATATATTGAAGAGAATAACTAATACTATTTTAGTGTACAATAATATGAAATTACTTTTCATATTATCTATACACTGTATTGGAAAGAATAACTAATATGTTGCAATTAATTGGGACCCATTGTGATATAAAATTATACTTTCCATAAATTATAAAGTTAAGTAATATATGAGAATATATTGTATTTATAACTAAGGTAGGTAGCTTATTCTTCAAAAATAAAATATATAGCTTAAGTAAATATGAAACATTATGAAAGATAAAATAGTTAACTGGCTAACACATAAGAGAGAGAAGTTTGGTCATATCATGCATTTATTTTTTACTTATTGAATTCTAAAAAAAAATGTGCTTTTATAATGAATTACTCCATACTAAGTATATATTGAAGAGATCAATGACCGTCAATTATTAAATATTACTTTTCATATTATCTATACACTGTATTGGAAAGAATAACTAATAAGTTGCAATTAATTGGGACCCATTGTGATAGAAAATTATACTTTCCATAAATTATAAAGTTAAGTAATATATGAGAATATATTGTAACTATAATTAAGGTAGGTAGTATATTCTACAAAAAATGAAATATTTGTTTTAAGGAAATATGAAACATTATGAAAGATAAGATAGTAATGAAAAAAAAAAATGTCTACGTGTCATAGCTAACTGGTAGACACATAAGAGAGAAGTTTGGTCATATCATGCATTTATTTTTTTACTAATTGAATTCTCAAAAATATTGTGCTTTTATAATGAACTATTCCGTACTAAGTATAAATTGATGAGATCAATGACCATCAATTATTAAATATTACTTTCATATTATCTATACATTGGTATTCGAAAGAATACGCAATAAGTTGAAATTAATTGGGTCACACTGTCATATAAATTTATACTTTCCATAAGTTAAGTAATATATGAGAATATATTTTAATTATAATTGAGGTTTGTATTATACTCTACAAAATAAAATATTTTGCTTAAGTAAATATGAAACATCATGAAGGATAAGATGATAAATGGAAAAACAATTATGCCTACATGTCATAGCTAACTGGCTGACACATAGGCAAGAAAAATTTGACTTTAGTATTAGTATATAGAACTAGCATAGTGCCCGTGTCAAACACGGACTGGATTTATTAAATGTATTTTAATAATATGACATAAAATTCATAATTTCAGGTTATATGTGTTAATTTAAATTTTATTGCTTTTAATCTATTTTAGATAAAAGTATTATGTCAGCTGTCAAACAATTATACGATTGTTAAATTCATATATAGAATGAAAGAGTATATATGTTTCTCACCATCTTACCGTTATTAACTTATTGTCCATTCTAGATAAAAGAATAATTGTTAATATTTTCTTGTGAAAAAGACAATTTAATCATAATTAACAATTCTCCTGATATATAGTTACTACAAATTTATATCTATTAAGTCATGAATATGTTATTATATAAAATTAATTAATAAATCCAAAAAGAAATTAAGATTAGTGTTGATAAAAGAGTAACCTATTAGTATATTCTTGTGAAAAAAATAAAATCTAATCATAATTAACAAGTGTCCTAATAAATACAAACTACAATCTATATCTATTAAGTCATGATTATATTTATTATATAAAATCAGTTAATAAACTTTACAAAAATAAATAAGAATAAATCCTGAAAAACACTTTTTTTCTCATATTTACCTTATTCGATTTTCATACTTGTGTTATTATTTAGATTTATTTAATTAATAAAAGTTTAATATATACTTAAACTGGACCCACTCTTATAATTTTTATAAAAAAATGTTTAAATGATGTGATAGATGATGATTGAATAACTATAACACATAGACGAATTAAACGTGGTGTTGAAACAAACTTTCTTTTAATGTATGGATGCATAGATAGATTGATATAAATTGGCCTTGGAATTTTGTTGAGAACTTGAATTTGCTTATATTATTGTTAATATAATAAATTATATATATAGTAATAGGTAGATTGTAATATTTTATATATTAATATAGTTGTTACAAAAACTGACCATGACTAAAAAGTTATTAAGAAAAATTAAACATTTGAAGATTACTACAACGTAAGATTTGTTGGAATTTTATATATATAGTAATAGGTAGATTTGTTCGGATTTTATATAAATATTTATTAGAGTTATATTTGTAATTATGTCATACTATGGTTACATAAGGCCATCTTTATCAGAATATTTAAAAGTACGATCTTTAACCCCCTTTTCAATTTCTCTATCATATTATCTAAAATCTCGTATGAACTTTCATAATTTTATCAATAGATCTTCCTTCTAGGATCTTGAGTTATTTATTTATTTTTCAATTTCTTTTCATATGAAATTACAATTATAACTCTAATAAATATTTTATATAAAACTTTTATATACAAAATTTAAAATAATATTAATAAAAAATATACAAATAATATCTATTAAATTTTATGGTTTTTTTTTTTTGATTAGGTAAGAATTAGACTGGAAACCACAGAAGAGTCGGTTTCTCAGTCTATAGCTTTTATGGTATTTGAATTAAATTACAAACTAACATTTATATTAAGCATAAAGACCCCCACCCCCCAATTTTTTTTTATAGTGAAATAAGTTATGTATATAATTACAATCTCTATAAAAAGATAAAAAACAACAAATTTTGTCATATATATTTTGTTAATTCTTATTATATGGAAAAATGGCTTTTAGTTCATCTCTTTTAGATATGTTGCATAACGTTGTTAATTTAGGGCTTGGTTCAAGTGAGGACGCGTGGGGAGGAAAAGAATGAGGACCAATCAGATGTGTTCAATAATTCGACCGCGATGAATTTTTTCCGAATTATTCAGCAAAAATTCGGAAAAAATTCGGAAAAAATCGGATAAAAAAATGGATATGTGTGCACATAAAATACACTGTTGTGTGCATATGCTAGAACGTGTGTGTTCATATATCATAACGTGTGTGCATGTGATATCAGCGCGTGTGCATGCCTGGAAACAAGTGTTCATGCTCAGAGACATGTGTGCATATCAAATACATTGTTGTGTGCATACTCCACAACGTGTGTGTGCATATGCTTCGGCGTGTGTGCATATGCTTCGGCGTGTGTGCATGCCCAAAAACATGTGTGCTCATGCATTGGAATAATACGTGTGTTCATATGCCACCATGAGTGTGTTTATACGCCTCAACGTGTGTGTTCATACGTCACAACATGTGTGTGCATATGGCCTTAGTGTATGCATGTCCAAAAACATGTGTATGCATAGTCCATGACTTATGTTTACGGGTCACATCGAGTGTGTTCATACGCTACAACGTGTGTGTGCATACGCAATAACGTGTGTGTGCATGTCTGAACAACGCTTGTGTGCATTGCCAGCAGAAGAGCGTGTGCAGAAGGGAATAATACGGCCGAATTTTTCGGGAATAATACGACCGTGTCTGTTTTTTTCGCGTCCTTAATCCTTTCCTAAAGCTCCATCCTCATCCCGTTAATTTATACAATATGTATTGACCGTTGTTAACTTTCTTTTTGCTTTTGACAGGTTGCATTTTCAGAGTTTATTAGTTAAAATAATGATTAAGTGCGTTAAGTTTTTTTTCTTTCAGAATAGGTTAAGTTTTTTGTTTATAAAATCAGTAGTAAAAAGATATTATTTATAGTTAGATGCATAATTTTGGTTAAGTTAATTTAAAATAAGGTTAAATTAGGCTAGATTTTGTCAGCTAAGAACTGATTTTGTTGAGGTAAATTAAGATAAATTTTAAAAAATATCTATTAAACCTTGTTAAGTAAATATATCGTTATATTAGGATATATTTACTTAACAAGGTTTAATATATATTTTTAAAAAAATTATCTTAATTTACCTCAACAAAATCAGTTCTTAGCTGACAAAATCTAGCCTAATTTAACCTTATTTTAACTTAACTTAACCAAAATTATGCATCTAACTATAAAGGGTGTGGATCCGGTGAGAATGAACATTAGGGTGAGAAATTAGAATAACTCCTAACCTTTAAATTCAAAGGCTAGGATTAGACCATCATTTAAGTGGTCATGTGTCATGCACATTACCACTTAAGTAGATAATTAACCGGTCACCAGCCGGTCAAAGTTTTTTTTTTCTTTTTCGGGGCCACTTTTTGACTTAAGATAGTATGTGCATACATTTTGGTTTGTGTGTGCATCTATATTGTCCTATATGTGCATCAAAATTTTATAAGGCGTTGTCCGGCCTAAGTTTTTTTTTCGACCCATTTTTTTTCTCGGGTCCACTTTTTGCTTGTGCTGGCATGTGCATCAATATTGTCCTATATGTGCATCAAAATTTTATAAGGCGTTGTCCGGCCTAAGTTTTGTTTTTCGGCCTTTTTTTTTCCGGGTCCACTTTTTGCTTGTGTTGGCATGTGCACTATTTTTGACTTGTGTGTGCATCAATATTGACTTGTATGTGCATCAATATTGACTTGTATGTGCATTAAAATTTTATAAGGTGTTGACCGATCATTTTTTTCGATTCAATTTTTCGCAACCCAACTTTTTCCAAAACTACTTTTTTTGCTTGAGATGGCATGTGCATACATTTTAGCTTGTATGTGCATCAATATTGACATGTATGTGCATCTAAAGATTGTAAAAAATATGAATTGTTTTCTAGAGAAAATGTGCATGAGTTGTACATTGTATGTGCATAAGTTTTGACATGTGCACATTCAAGCAAAAAGACATGTGTTTCAAATGATATGCACATACAAGTCAAAAACTCATGCACATATCAAGCCAGGAAAACGATGCATACAAGTAAAATTTAGATGCACAGACAATTCAAAATTCATGCACTTACAAGAGAAAACCTATACACAATCTGTAAGGTATATAAGATTTTACATGTGTGTGCATAAGTTTCCACTTACAAAAAGTCACACATATAGTCAAATCCTATGCACACCTAGTTTAATTTACATGCACATGCAAGCAAAAAGATATGCACTTCAAGGGTATGCATATACAAGACAAAACTCATACACAATTCAACCCATAAAAACAACGCACACAAGTAGAATTTAGATTCACATACATGTCAAAATTTATGCACACACATGCCAAAACATATGCACATTATGTGAAATGCATGCATACGTTTTTGCATATATGTGCATGAGTTTCCACATACACAAAGTCACACATATAATCAAAACCCTATACGAAATTTATGGAATTTAGATGCACATACAACAAAAAAGACATACACTTCAAAATGTATACACATACAAGCCAAAACTCATACACAATTCAATCCAAAAAAATAATACACACAAATAGAATTTAGATGCAAATATATATCAAAATCTATGCACACACAAGCTAAAACATATGCACATGCTGAAAAATACATGAGTTTTCACATACACAAAGTCACACATATAGTAAAAAATCATATATAGATTTTATGCAATACAAATGCACATACAAGTCAATATCGATGCACATACAAGCAAAAATCAATGCACATGCAATCGCAAGCCAAAAATTGTGCCTGAAAAAAAAAAAAAAAAAAAAAATAAAATAAAATAAAATTTTGACGGGTTAACGCCGGAGCTCCGGTAGTCAACGCTGGAGCTCTGACGTTGACCGTCGGTGACTAGTTTGTCTAGTCATGTTGACCGATCAAACTCCCAAAAATAAGGTCATGTGCATGACACATGACCTTTTAATGAAAGTTTAATCCTAGCTTTTGATTTATTTATAATCCAAAGACTATAATTTATTATAATTTCTCACCCTATTATATATTCTCACATTACACTTATCCATATTAATAAAAGTAAAGAATGCAAAAATCAACAAAATGACATGTAGCCGTAGGTACATATAGATATACCTATAAGCTGTAAGCTTAACGAATTGGCAAGCCTGTACATATAATTAATTAGGATTAAATTAATTTAGTAGATGTAATTGTAACAGCATGCCGAAGCTTCTGCCGCGTATTTTGATAGATTTTTATAAGGTTTTTTTGCTGGTACTCCGTAATGCGAAATTCGTGAGGTGTTTCAAAATTTTACCGGTATTTCAGAGTTTTGATTTTCTTATTGTCAAATGTCCATTTATTAATTTTTTAATTAAAAAGCCTAAAAAAAGATTAAAAAAATGAGAAAAAGCAAAAAAATCCCAAAAACAACAACAGCAATTACCAAACTTTTTCATTGCTGTTAATGGCTTCTTTCAAGAACTCAATACAGCAACAAGGCCCACAAGCAAGATAATAAACCCAACAACCCAGATCTAGTAAACCATTCTCTTCCGTTTCTTCTTCATCTGTTGAGCATAGTAAATGCTGTTTGTTCCGCCATTGATGTACATCCTAGAGCTCTCATATATTCTTTTCAATGTCATCAATCTGCTCCTCTTGTTCCTCCACTAAAACAACCATATCCAAAAACACCTGGAAGCGGATAAGGGTGTCACGGAGGACGTCGACCGCCACCTCCTCCTCGTCCACCACCAATTTCAGATCTGCTTTGACCAACTCTTTGGAGGCTCTTACTGGATCTGTCGGGTCAGCATCGTCCCAACCTTATATATTAGCAATTAAATCCGAACCCCAACCACCGCACCACCACTAACAACCTGTACCACTGATTGATTTTGCCCGGCAGGTCCAGCAATACACCTTGGTTGGTCTCTTTACTTAATTGGGGTTCGGATTTACACGACCAAAAAGAAAAAGGGAATTTACACAACCAGTACCAAGAGCAAAGAAGTGTTGCGATTTGAGCCAAAAAAGGAGAGAGGATACTATGTATACTGAATTTGAAGAAATAAAGGATTTTTTTTTTGATACAAGTCAAACATTAGGGCCATCTAATATCATGGTTGTCCTAAATCATTCGAATGGATGATCTTTATAAACCGAGTTCCAAAAGAATTAAAGATAGAGTTCAAATATAAGAACTCATATCTATCATTAAGAATCGGACGAGTACGATGATGATCAGTGGAGGGAGAAATAAGATGTCGGAACTGTTGAAGTGCAGAAGACGGGATGGGGTGTGTTTCCAGAAAATCTGTGGCACGATTGGCCTTTCGAAAGCAATGAAAAACCTTAAAAGAAGTAAAGGACAAAAACAAAGAAGAAATATCCATAATAATGGAGTAGATTTTCCAATGAATTTTCCAGATGCTTCAGATCAAATTAATGACCAATGAATTATCGCCTTCAATAATTAGATGTTTGATATTGAAGAAATAAAGAATTGATTTTGCCAAAAAAAAATGAAAAAAAGTATTGAAAGAATGGCTTGCGGGGAAGAAAGTGAAAATGGGTTCATCAAATAATATATATTGATTTATTATTATAAAAGTAAAATTAATGCCATCTAGACCAATTGGAAAGTTGGACCAATTGGAAAGTTGGTTTTTTTTTTGTCTTTTTTTTTGATTTTTTAATTAAAAAATTAATAGATGGGCATTTGGTGAAAAAAAAACAAAATTCGGCGATACCGTGTGAAATAGGTAACTTTGGGACATCTTGCAAATTTTGCCTTACCTCAGGGGTACCACATGAAAAAACCGATTATTATATAATTTGTAGGATTTGTTTGTTAACAAACTCAATATAATTGATAGTCTTCATGATAAATATTAAATATAAATTTATATCTATTAACTTATGATTACACTTATCATATAAAACAAATTAATAATATATATAAAAATGATTAAGATTAATGTAGATAAAAGAATAAACTATTAATATTTTCTTGTGAAAAAATAAAATCTAATCATTATTAATATTAATGTTAATCCCAATTTTTTTCTATAATTACACTGAATAAACTGTTATAATTTTTTTAAAGACTGGATGATGTGGCAGATGATGGTTAAATGATGATGACACGTATGTGAATTGAACATAGTGCATTTTTAAAGACTGGATGATATGGCAAATGATGGTTGTATGATGATGACACGTATGTGAATTAAACGTGGTGCTGACACATAAAATTTAAGACCTCCCCGTTAGTATATATATATAGATATAGATATATAGATGCATTTTGCTATTGTTGAATCTATGGTTATTCTTATCTTTCCTGCCTCACATATCTACGCTACTAGTTTCCCACATGCCACATTTTCATTGTAATATTAGATATATCTATATTCTATATATTATTACTAATGTCAGAAATCTCTCTCTTATTTATCACACATCTAGCTATATCAAATCAACTATTTAATTTGTATATTTATCTATTCACCCTTCTAATTTTCTCCAAATTGCTTCATCATTTTCTATCAAGATTCCATATAAATTGTTTCCATATATATATATATATATATATATATATATATATTTCTTTAGTTAAATTATGGCTTAATTTATATTCTTAATTAAGTTATAACTCTAGCCGTATATATGCCTAATTACCTTATAGTCGATTTTCCTTACCTAAATTATATACATTGGTATGGTTATTCGTTTACTATATTTTTACTACATCCAATTTTCTTTCCATGTTTATAAAATATAATGTAACTATATTTTTACATTCGTATGATTATTACTTAATATGTCTTTCCTATTATACATGCATCATATATTATATATGTATTTGTATGGATATTTTTCTACCAAAATTAAATTAGTATATTTTTTATATCAAAATTAAATTAGTGTACGTATGTGTATATGCCTTACTAAATTTTATTTGCATATCTTATATAAAAAATTCAAGGTAAAGTGCTTGATTTTAGTAGGTTAGTAGTTACTTGCATGCCTATATATATACAAAATCAATCTTTTCGAAACGGTGAAGAATATATTCTTTGATACATAATATTGTATTTTATTTTTAGTAATGGTAAATGTTATATTTCTTAGAACATAATTTTCTTAGTTCTATAAAAAAAATATGTACTTATAACATATAAAAAAATATTATTGACATAATACTCTTATTTGCATTTCCTAAAATATATTCCTTATTATTTAAATTAGCCTAATACCATTATATACAAAAAACAACAACACATTATACTCTATATGAGGTCTAAGCTGATACGGAGTGACTTAATCTTTCCAATATTCAAGAGGAACGCCTCTTCTTTTCTAAATTATTATAGTTATATATACATTTTTCCGATATATATTTTTAGATATTCACCAGAAATGTCTCTTTTATATATGACTTTTAAAACCCAAGTATTTACTATTTTTACGTATATATCACAATAGTATTTTTGACATTAATTAATTAATTATACAATTGTATTGAATGTTTATAGAATAATGTCAAACCACTGTCATGTGAGACCATAAACCCCAGTGTATCATTCAATGAAATGAATTCTCCTACCAAGCGGTCCAGAGAAAACTTTATTTTAAGATGAGAATGCAAAAGATGGTATATAAGACCTACTTTCTATTTTTCGTAACAAGAAATGTATGAAGTATAAGGAAGACTAAGTTGTTTGCATTTGAAATACAAGTTATTAGTTATTGAATCAGATAGTTCTAGGATTTCATATTTTATCAAATTATTGTCAGACATTTTATTATTATTAGTTTCTATTTGATATTTCTGGTTATTAATATTATATATGACATAATTGATATTAATCATTTTAATTTTATTTTAAAGTTAATTGATTATTATTAATTTTAACATTATTCTAAATTATTACTATAATTAATTATTATTTATAAATAATAAAATTTTATTTTTAAAATCCCGTATAAGACACGAACCTATCTACTAGTAGTACTAATACCGTAACCTTATGGAACACAACATATTATATTTTTCCCAAAAAATAGGCGGAAAACGATTACTGCTAAGTGCTAACCTTTTAATACTTTTTTTTTCAGGTGAGATTGCCAGTCATTTTGCACCACTCTTTCAGAGAGTTTTTGTTTGGTAAATTTGAAAGAGTTTTTCCATGTTTGGACTTTTGGTTCCAAGCTGAGGTTTTCTGGGAATTCATGAAGTAGATAATTATTGATTACATGGTAAATCCAATATAATTGATTTAAAACATGCAGCAATGTGAATCCGGTCTAGATCGGATTGGACCATTTTTGTAGGTCTAGAATTTCTGAGACGTTTGGACCGGTCCTATCCAGTCTTGAATCGGATTGGACCATCAAGCCTTTTTTATTTTTTTATATTAATTAATTTATTTTTTTATAATAAAAAATAGTTGCATTAAAAACAACAGCGATGTGATCTCTGTAAATATATGTCCTATGAGCTTAAAGATGTATGCATTTTGCTATCGTTGAGTCTTATTCTAACTTTCCTGGTTCACATATCTAAGTTGCTGCATGCCACATTTTCACAGTAATAAGTTATATACTATTACTCGTAGAACAGGCTTATGAAAGACGTCAAAATAATGATAAGCTTGTTACTTAATTGTTTTAGTGAGAGTGATCACAAGCGCCGCACTGCTGGATGTCACACGCTTCGATCGCTCTTTGCGGCCTCAGCATCCGCTGGAGGTACCCAATTAACTCGCCTTAGCTTCTTGTTGGTCGATCACTCATATCCATTTCAATATAATGTCCCCACTTTGTTGGATCTGCTGTGCTTTGCAGATCTTAGATCCCTTGATATCCGTAAGGACGTGCATCATGGGACTTCCCCGAACGGAGGAGTCCTTGAGATTTGCAAAAGTGGTGAAGCGTCAATGGGCACGCACTCTTGTGCTCTTGAGGGCCCTGCTCTTTCTTCCACTGAAAAGCCACTCTCTCATTGGAGAAAAGTCGTCAGGCAGTGGAAAGATAAGTCCGTCAAGCGCTTGTCCACATTGCCCAGGATGAATGGAAGGAAGGGGAAACGAGAGGGAGACGGGTCTCATGATGATGACCTTTATTCATCCATATCCATATCCAACTTCAAGTCTTGTTGGAAGATCTTCTCCTTACCTGAGCTCAATGCTGCAACAAACCGTTTCAGCCAAGGTACAAAGCAAAATTGTAGGAATTGAGGAGAGGAGAAATAGTATAGAGATTTCACTAATATATATAACCATGCCATTTGTAGAGAGCTTGATTGGAAGGGGCGGTTTCGCTGAGGTGTACAAGGGCTGCCTCCCAGACGGGCAGCTCGTGGCGGTCAAAAGATTAATAAGAGGCAGCCAAGAGGAGCAAAACTCCAGCTTCTTATCTGAGCTTGGAATCATAGTGCACTTGGATCATCGCAATACCGCTAAGCTTGTGGGATATGGAGTTGAAGGAGGAGTTCACCTCGTGCTTCAGCTATCCTCGCTTGGGAGCCTAGGGTCTCTTCTTCGGGGTTTGTACAACCACATTCTCAGCATCGCCGGTCTCTCAAATTTCCTAGGCTCAGTCAAGTACGTATGTACGTAGCATTTTCATGGGGTTTAATTGTGCCTTGTGTAGGCTCAAGGGAGGATCTAGATTGGCCTACAAGATGCAAGATTGCTCTCGGGATAGCAGAGGGGCTCGTTTACCTCCATGAGAACTGTCAGAAGCGAATCATTCATAGAGATATAAAGTCGGATAATATTCTGCTTGCAGAGAATTATGAGCCTCAGGTGATCGAGGTCATTTAATTTGGGTCGGATACTAATGTGATCGGTTTCATACGGCCAATTCTTCATTTCTCTTGTTAATCCCTTTGGTTTCATTAGATTTGTGATTTTGGCCTTGCCTTGTGGTTACCGCGACAGCAGACTAACTACACCGTAATGAGACAAGAGGGGACTTTCGGGTATGTGAAAGCCAGACCTGAGATCATATATATATATATGTGCATTCTAACCAAATTTCAACTTTCAAGCTTTTGAGTCTTGACTACCTTCAAAATGGCAGCTACATTGCTCCAGAGTACTTGATGCAGGGGCTGGTGAATGAGAAGACGGATGTGTTTGCCTTTGGAGTGGTGCTTTTGGAGCTCATCACCGGACGTCGAGCACTAGATGACTCAAACAAAAGCATTCTTATATGGGTATGTTTCATGTCCTGGCCGGTTTTGGATCACATTTTGATTTACCCTTAGTTAAAACAAACACTGGTTAATTTTCATAGGCAAAGCCATTGATGCATAAAAGCAAACTCCAGTCCCTAGTTGACCCTGTACTTGGACATAACTACAACAAAGAAGAGTTGGAACGCATGGCTTTGATTGCCGCGTTATGTGTAGACGCCTCTCAATTCGTTAGGCCTGGAATGAGGCAGGCAAGTACACGTGCTCGTTATCACCAAACGTACAATATAGCTAACACTTTTCAAACTCTAAATCAGTACTGTACAAGAAAATGCATACGTCTTTAGGTTGTGGTGTATGTTTGTACGGCGTATTCCATACAAGCAAGTCAACTATGTTTTCAGGCTAGGCATGTTCTTGCAGGTTATGATTCTCCTTAAAGGTGATGAGTACGCCCAAGCAATGGGGATGCCACACCTCAAGAGAACCTTCTCCGAAGAATTTTTGTACGCCAAGGAATACAACTCGACAAAGTACTTGAACGACCTCAGGCGACATACGCAGGTGGCTTTCGATTCTAACTCGGACACATCTAGCATATCGCCCCGTACTCCCCAAACCCCCGCTTCTGTGTTCTAACATCACAGACATTGCACTTGTATATATATACACACATTGGTTATGCAGCACAAAAACATACGAGTCACGGATCAAGATACCAATTTACCTCTTTCGTGAGAATTGTCCAGTATTTGATACTGCAACGTTTTTTCTTAACCAATTAACTAGGAATTTTTTTCGGGTTCTTGAGCGTCTTTTGTATCTCAAGTTGGAATTCATTCTAAGAAAGTTTGCATCTAAACTGTGAGGCACGCTCAAGTACAAATCTTCCTTTTTTTCACTTGTCCTTACACTAATAAAATTTTGTGGAAAGCTCTACAGATAGTCTACCCACAACAACAGTATACCTAAATCATCACTACTCAAGAGCACCGACTCATTGCAGTCTATTGGGTAATTAGGGATTGTTAGTACACTACTGGGGATGTTTGTATTAGTTTAGG
This sequence comes from Rheum nobile, assembly GCA_027886185.1. Taxonomy (NCBI): domain Eukaryota; kingdom Viridiplantae; phylum Streptophyta; class Magnoliopsida; order Caryophyllales; family Polygonaceae; genus Rheum; species Rheum nobile. The sequence goes on along the minus strand of WOAB01000566.1, from coordinate 3,247,199 downwards.
AGCTAATTTGTGATTGAGGAGTTGGAAAGATTAATACGAGAAATGATGAAATTTAGTGAGTTTGGAGCGTCAGAAGCTGAGAAGAACAAGCATCGGGCTCGGAAAGGAAGCCACGGGCGCGGCCAAGGAAGAATTCGCTGAAGTGCCAAGAAAGGAAGCCGCGGGCGCGGTAGCATGGCAGCGGGCGCGGCCTTGCATTCCAAGAGCTGACACGCGCGAGATCAATTTGTTTCCTTGTTTTATTTTATTCTTTTGGATTTTCGGTTATTATATTATTATTTTAGGAAAACTATTATTTTGGCTTTTAAGTAGACTTTGGTAATTAGGTTTTCATTACATTCATCATTAGCACTACGACATTTTAGTTTTCACTGAGAGTTTTATTGTGTTTTGGAAGACTATGAAGAACTAAGTTACTTGTGCTTAGTCAGACAATTGAAGCCTTCGTTTGATTCAGTTGTAATATTATCACTCTTGTTCTACTTCTTTGCATGTTATTGATTCTATTGAACTTAATCTCTTTGATTAATACTGATTATACTAGTCTGATCAACTAGTGGTCGTTGGTATTATTCTTCTGCTAGAGTTAGATAATTTTTGGTTGAAATATCTGATTCAGAGTAACAACTGCGATATTCTAGAACTAGTTGTGATAGTTTATTGTAGAAGAGAATTGATTTGCATGCTAAATAAAGCTGGTTGTTTTATGTTAGATGTATCTGCTGAAATTCCTGGAACTTATTGCTGCTATTGAATTGAATCTTGATAGTTTCCTGATTGTTTGATAGTTGGTATTATCAGGGTCTGGTTGTCCTCTTAATAAACTTAAGAAAAGGAATTGGAACATTCATTGGTTTAAAGAACTAGAGATAGTCGATGATCGATCAATCAAACTGAAGTGTGGATATTTGTCTGGCTGAGCTCTTTTGTTAAAACTTGTCTACAACTTTGTTACGTCTTTGTTACTCCTATTAGTTAGTTTCGTAGCTTTATAACTAAAACCAAACCCCCCTTGTTACCGTTGATGATTGGTAAACGATTCTTGTAAACAAGATAGGTAGCTTGATTCCCTGTGGGTTCCACCCTTACTTGCCAGACTACATTAGTTGGATTATTGAGGTTTATTTGATAGGTACATACGACAAAAGCCTTGTCAAATTTGGAGCCGTTGCCGGGGAATCTAAACTCTATTCTTTTCGTGTTTGTGTGTGATTGTTTACCAATTATTGTGTGAACTTGTTTTATGGTTCACACCCGTACTACTAATTCTTCACCTCTGAATTTTGATCCAGAAATCGAGCGGACACTTTTCAAAAACCGAAGAGCAATTCATGAGCAACCTAACGAAGTTGCGATGGCTAAACAACAAACTTTGAGGCAGTTAACTGCACCGAATTTAGAGCAACAACCGCTCGTTGTGCAGTTTCCTGAGCTGGTTGATGGTGTGAACTTTGAGTTGAAGTGTGGATTGATTCATTTGCTACCCCACTTCCATGGGATGAATGGCGAAGATCCCAACAAGCATCTTTCTGAGTTCCACGCTGTTTGCACCAGCATGAAGCTGAGAGGAGTTACTGAAGATCAGATCAAGATGAGGGCCTTTCCTTTTTCTTTGAAGGATTCGGCCAATGATTGGTTTTACTATCTAGCTCCGGGAAGTATTGATACATGGGCAAAGATGAAGAAAGCTTTTCTGGAGATCGAAGTACTTTCCTACAACAAAGCTCAATATCTTGAAGAAGAACATCAACACCATTGAACATCATGCTACTGAGACTTTGTATGAGTACTATGAGAGGTTCAAACGACTGATATCAAGCTGTCCTTACCATGGTTATTCTGATCAGGATCTCATTCTATATCTGTATGGAGGACTTCTTGATGATGAGCGCAGAATGGTGAACGCAGCCTGTGGAGGTAATATTCTGAACAAAACGCCTGTTGCAGCTTTTGAGATGTTTTCTGAGCTATCTGAAGGCTCAAGGCAATTCAGCAAGAGATCAAGCTCTCACGCAGCCAAAGTAGCAGACTCTCAGCCATCATCTGCACTGCAATCTGATGTGAACGAGTTGAAGGAGATGATGAAGCGTTTTATGGTGAAAGGAAATCCGTACCAAGTTAAGGCCTGCGGTATCTGTTATGACACGATGTACCCTACTGATGCATGCCCGACACTTCAGGAGCCTGAAGCCGAAGTGAATGCTGTGGGAGGTTTCGGACCTCCGAGACCACGATATGACCCATACTCCAACACCTACAATCCTGGGTGGAGAGATCACCCCAATTTGAGATATGAGAACCCATAAAACCAGTAATTTCAGCAGCAACAACAACACTTTCAACAGCCTGGGGGTCAACAATAATTTAGACCTCCATATAATCCTAGACCTCAGGGACAGAATCCGAGTTCATCTATGTCTGCAGAAGATATGATCAAAGCTCTTACTCAGAATATGACCACGATGCAGAGTAGCCTGGTACAATTTCAGCATGATACCAAGTCGAGCATTCAGAACTTGGAGACTCAAGTTGGGCAGATTTCTCAAGCATTAAGAAAATTGGAAGCTAAGGATTTAGGTAAACTACCATCTCAGACGGAGTTGAACCCAAGGCAGAATGTTAATGCAATCATGCTGAGAAGTGGGAGGAAGTTGGACAACATAATTAAGAGCAGCGTTCCCTCAGCTGACAGGGACGAACCAACTGCAAATCTAGAAGCTGCAGAAAGAGATGCAACATCATAGGACGATTTTCAGGTAAAGCCGCGACCGCTGCCTGCAAACCGCGATCGCGGCCTGAACCCGGCAGCAGAAAACGAGTCTCAGGCAAAGCCGCAACCGTTGCCTAAAAACCGCGATCGCAGCCTTGCCCCAGATGCTAAAAACTCATACAAAAGGCCGGATTTTCCTCCACTCGGCTCCCAAAAACCAGTTCCTCCATTCGCTAAGGCGCTGAAAGACACACGAAGGCTGGAGAACAACAAGGAGATTTTCGAGACCTTCAGTAAATGTGAGGTAAATATTCCCTTGCTCAAATTGATTAAAAGTGTTCCTCGCTATGCAAAGTTTCTTAAGGAATTGTGTATAATTAAAAGGAACCAAAAATTGAAAGGGAAGCAAAAGGTTAAGGTGAGTGAACATCTGTCTGATGTGTTTCAAAGGCGAATACCTAAGAAGTGTGGCGATCCTGGCATGTTTAGCATTCCTTGTGTGATAGGTGACACCAAGTTTGAAAGAGCCATGTTAGATTTAGGTGCATCTATTAATGTGTTGCCTTACTCTTTATATGAATCTTTGGGGCTTGGACCATTGCATGAAATTGGGGTAGTGATTCAACTAGCCGATTGTTCAAATGTTTATCCGAAAGGAGTAGTAGAGGACGTTCATGTGATGGTTGACAAGCTGATTTTTCCTACTGATTTCTTTGTGATGGATATGGAACATGACAAGCATGCAACCCCTGTTCTGTTAGGTAGGCCAATTCTTAAGACCGCCAATACTAAAATTGATGTGAGTAGTGGTTTGCTAACCATGGAGTTTGATGGTGAAAGGGTAGAGTATAATATTTATGATGCCATGAAATACCCTGCTGATGATCATTCTTTATGCTCTATTGATGTGATTGACCCAGTTGTGCAAGATGTCTTTGATGTGAGTTGTTTGGAAGATGTAAAAGCTGTCTTGGAAAATGCTATAGTGGATACAAATTTGGAATTTGCATTATCTACTAACCTGCAAGAAGTTGTCGCTGAATTGGATGCTTATTTGAAGCGTCCTCTTATTTCACCGGGCTCTCAGCCCATACCACTAACCTTGCCCAACGAGAAGCTTTTGCCCTCTATAGTGCATGCATCGGTGGTCGAATTGAAGCAACTTCCAGCCCACCTTAAGCATGCTTTCCTTGGAGATGATGATACATTGCCGGTGATCATCTCGAACAAGCTCACCAAGGGTCAAGAAGAACAACTGGTGGACGTGCTCAAGGAGCATAAGACAGCTATAGGATGGACTATTGCGGACATTAAGGGGATTAGTCCCACGACATGTATGCATAGGATCCTATTGGAAGGAGAAGCCAAACCTTCCAGAAAACCACATAGAAGGCTGAATCCGCCCATGATGGAGGTAGTGAAGAAAGAAGTTCTGAAGCTTCTGCAGGCTGGTATGATATACCCCATCTCTGACAGCAAGTGGGTAAGTCCTACACAGGTCGTCCCTAAGAAGGGGGGCATTACAGTTGTCGAAAATCAGCAAGGTGAGCTGGTCCCAACCCGAATGCAAACCGGGTGGCGAGTCTGCATTGATTACCGTAAGCTGAATGCGGTAACTAGGAAGGATCATTTCCCTCTACCTTTTATTGATCAGATGCTTGAGCGACTTGCTGGTCGTTCTTACTACTGTTTTCTAGATGGATACTTAGGTTATTTTCAGGTAGCCATTACGCTAGAGGACCAGGAGAAGACGACATTTACATGTCTTTTTGGCACGTTTGCATATCGCAGAATGCCATTTGGGTTGTGTAATGCGCCTGCAACTTTTCAGCGGTGTATGGTAAGCATCTTTTCTGAGTATGTTGAGCACTTTATTGAGGTTTTTCACGGTCCATGGGGACAGTTTTGATGCATGCTTAGATCACTTGTTATTAAGAGATGTATAGACACTAACCCGGTTCTGAATTCTGAAAAGTGTCATTTTATGGTAGAACAGGGTATAGTGCTCGGTCATGATGTCTCGTCTAAGGGTATTGAGGTCGATAAGGCTAAGATTAATGTAATTCAGTCTTTGCCTTATCCTACTAATGTGCGTGAAATGCGTTCTTTTCTAGGCCATGCAGGTTTCTATCGCAGGTTTATTAGAGACTTCTCCAAGATTTCATCACCCTTATGCGAGCTGCTGAAGAAAGATGTGACCTTTGAGCTTAATGACGAGTACAAGAAGGCGTTTGATGAGCTGAAGGCACGCCTCACAAGTGCCCAACTATTCAAGCGCCTGATTGGGCTCTTCCTTTTGAGATTATGTGTGATGCCAACGACTATGCTGTAGATGCAGTCCTCGGTCATAAGGAGGCACGAGCTTCCCATGTGATTCACTATGCATCTATGACTCTGAATGGTGCGCAGAGAAATTACTCCACAACCGAGAAAGAGCTGCTGGCCATAGTTTTTGCTCTGGAGAAGTTTCGATCCTATCTGCTCGGCACAAAGGTGATCGTTTACATAGACCATGCAACACTTCGTTATCTATTGACGAAGAAAGAGGCCAAGCCGAGACTGATTAGATGGATCCTACTGCTGAGTGAGTTTGACATTGAGATACAAGACAAGAAAGGGGCTGAAAAGCTGGTAGCTGACCACCTTAGTAGGCTCGTTCATGATGAAGAAAAACCACAAGCCCAACTGCAGATCCAGGGGACGTTTCCTGATGACACTTTGTTCGGAATTCAGGCTCTTCAGCCGTGGTATGCACACTTGGTGAATTTTATGGTTTCTGGTGCATTTCCTCCACACTTTACAAAGGCCCAAAGAGACAAGATGCGCAGTGAGGCGAGATTCTATGTATGGGATGACCCTTATCTTTGGAAGCACTACTCTGATCTGGTAATCCGTAGATGTCTTCCAGACAATGAGGTAACTTCTGTCTTAGCTTTTTGTCATTCTCATGCGTGTGGTGGTCACTTTGGGGAGAAAAAGACAGCTAGAAAGGTGTTAGATGCAGGATTTTATTGGCCTCACATCTTTAGGGATGCATATGGTTTGTGTAAATCCTGTGATTGATGCCAGAGAATTGGGAATATGTCCCAAAGGAATGAAATGCCTCAATCACCTTTAATCTTTTGTGAGATTTTTGATGTTTGGGGTATAGACTTTATGGGACCATTTTCTAATTCTTTTGGGAACATTTATATCTTGCTTGCGGTGGACTACGTTTCCAAGTGGGTGGAAGCGAATGCCACAAAGACTGATGATTCTAAAGTTGTGGCAGGTTTCTTGAATGAAAACATATTTGCCAGGTTTGGCATTTCTAGAGCTCTAATCAGTGACAGAGGAACTCACTTCTGCAACAAGACAGTGATGGCGTTATTTAAGAAATACCATGTCACACAGAGAGTTTCCACTGCATACCATCCGCAGACAAATGGACAAGCTGAGGTGTCCAACAGAGAGATCAAAACCATTCTTGAGAAGACGGTAGCCCTAAACATGAAGGATTGGAGTATGAGGCTCGACGATGCACTGTGGGCATATCGTACAACTTACAAGACACCCATCGGTATGTCACCATTCCGATTGGTGTTTGGTAAAGCGTGTCATCTTCCAGTGGAGCTCGAGCACAAGGCTCTCTGGGTTGTGAAGAACTGCAACATGCGGATTGATGAGGTTGGAGAATTCCGCAAGTTATTGCTGCAAGAATTGGAGGAACTGCGGATAAAAGCTTATGACAATGCAGTCAACTACAAGGAAAAGACAAAGGCTTGGCATGACAAGAACATTTTAAGGAAAGACTTTAAAGCTGGAGACAAAGTCCTACTATTTCAGTCTCGCCTACGTCTTTTCCCGGGCAAACTCCGATCCCGTTGGGCGGGACCTTATGTTGTTGCTAGAGTTTTTCCACATGGTGCTGTGGAATTGTATGAGACTGCGACTAACAAGGTTTTCAAGGTGAATGGTCAAAGGTTGAAACCATATCATGAAGGGTTCAACAAGGTATGAAGTTTTTCCAATCATTTTCTCTTCTTCTTCTTTTGTTATTTTTCCATGGTTTCGTTTTCTAGACTAACTTGCAGGTACAGACGCTTTCGAAGTGAAAGCCGCGATCGCTGCCTGAAAACCGCGATCGCGGCCTTGCCCTATACGTGAAGAATGCAACCGTAAGCCCTCTCTGCCTTGAAAAAAAAACGGAATGTCCTAAAGCCGCGGTCGCTGCCTGTACACCGCAGTCGCGGCCTTGCTTTTCTGCATATAGAAACCCTTGTTTCTCCTCTCCTCTTTCAAATTTTCTTTCCCCCTCAAGCCGCGACCGCTGACCCTCTCTATCCTCCAGCAGCGACCAAATCTGTGTCATTTCTCCTCGCCGCTTCTTCTCATTTGAAGCCGCGATCGCCGTGCTCCAGCCACGATCGCTCCCATTCATCCGCAACGACTTCAGTTCTGCGGTGAGTTTGCTCAACTCCCCCTTGTGTTGAATTCGAAATTACGGTTGGTGATGTCTGGTCGCGAGTTGCAAAGGTTGAACAAGGTGCAAATAAAGCGTTGGGATGCACTCTGTCATCATGATATGGTGCAAACCCGCTTCCTTGATGTGCCTATTTTGCATACTTTGGGTCTATTTGACTGCACAAGGCTTTTGTTTGAGCATGGTGGTTTGGGTGCTTTTGTTAATTTGGGAGCCCCTACCTATCCCCTTCTCGTGATGGAATTCTTGGCTACACTGGAAAGAGATGGGGATGGATTACGTTTCACTTGAATGATGAGGATCGCTCGTTGTCATTTGATGAGCTTAGACAGATTTTTGGAGTGTCCGTTCCACCAACTGAGGGGTGGACAGCTGTGGGCACCCGACACTATGAATTCTGGTAGGCAGCTACTGGTCAGATTTTCAATCCTAAGAAAGGGGAGTACAATTACAAGATTTTACATCCATGCTTGAGATTAGCCCATAAGGTGATAGCAATGGCGTTCTTGGGGCATGGAGAGGTAAACAAGGTTTCTGTTGCTGATCTGTTGGTTCTCTGGTGCATGACTCCAGAGAGTGAGTCTGTTCCAGACTGGGTTGCTCTGTTTGTAGCGAGTTATTTCCGGGTCCGCGACAAAGAGTCCGACAAGATAGCTATGGGTAGGATGATCACCCTAATTGCTCAAATTTGGGGACCGGAAGTACCAGAGAATTATCAGCCGTTGCCTGGCGCATATGTCTATGATGCGCACTCTCTGAAGAAGGCGGGGCTGTTGGGTTCTACACAGGGACATTATTTCTAGAAGGCAGGGAAGGGTGGCATCCATTATCTTACCCTACCTCGCTTCATTCCCTTTGGACCTACGGCTCAGGATTTTTATATGGCTGATGATGATGATGAGGATAGAGTAGCTGTTGAGGAGGAGTTTCCGGGGGCAACTACAGATATGATGATTGATATGGAGCGACATGATGAGGCCGTTGACACAGATAGGCAGTATGAGGCATGCACTTCGAGTGGTCTTGCAGGCATTTCAGGTGAGCCTAGTTCTTGGCAGGAGCAGATGCTGGCTGCTATGTCCAACATTTCTGCTCGACAAGAGGAGATGGCTTATCGCCAAGCTGAGATGGACATGACAATCGGAGAAATGGTTGCAGACCAGCAACATATTTTGGATGAGCAACATCGGTTTGCCACTCGCTTGGATCGTATGACTACCGATGTAGCTACTAGTACAGAAATGCTTTAGCATAGCATTTTTTTTTATAAAGAGGATAGCGGTTTTACAAACGCTGTCTATAGAACTGCGATATTACATATTTATAGCGCTTTTTGTGAAAGCGCTATAAACAATCACACGCATAGCGGTTGTTTTAAAAAAGCGCTATGTTTATTATATTTTTTTATTTATTTAAATACAACATTTACATAGCGCTTTTTTAGAAAAAAACGCTATGCGTGTGATAACTACTCATAGCGCTTTTTAAGAAAAAAACGCTATGCTTGTGATAACTACTCATAGCGCTTTTTTGGAAAAAAATGCTATGCTTGTGATAACTTTTCATAGCGCTTTTTTTGAAAAAGCGCTATGAATGTGTTTTTTTACAATTTAAATTTCGATTCTTTTTTATTGCGGTTTGGAAAAAAACCGCTATGTTTTTTTTTGATATGTTTCCCTATTCGAGCAGCTCCTGTTTTTTCAGCTATATTTTTGCAGCCAATATTTCATCAAATGAGCCATATTTAGTATGCAATACATAAATTAACCCCATTTTCATAACCAAAAGTTGCGAATTCATGCACAAAACAAATCACAATTCAACCCAACTCTCATGTATCTAGCTCCTCCAAAATAATCATAGATCCACTTTCTATCAAAACAATGCACAAAACAAAGCACAATTCAACCCAACTCTCAACAATAAGTTCTGGTTAACATACTTGTTGAGACAACACTGTTGTGGCATCCAAGTGAGCAAAGGTTGTTGCAGGAGCATGATCTGTCAAGTCAACAACATGCACGTAAATATCTTGCACAGAAGTGATGGAACCCTTCTTGGTTGTGGTGATACGCTCCTGAAGACATCCAAGATCAGTAGCCAAGGTAGGTTGGTAACCCATGGGCCACGGCAGAAGGAATACGTCCAAGCAAAGCTGACACCTCTGAGTTAGCCTGTTTACATGAGGTAGCAGTACAGTCAGTCGATAAGTAATTGTGTCCAATTTCAATGAATCTTACACTTCAATGCAATAATATTATCAAACAAATTGTTATTGCTTTGACAAAAACCTACCTGGGTAAAACGGAAAATGTTATCAATAAAAAGCAACACATCTTGTCCCTCTGCATCTGGGAAGTGTTCAGCAACAGTCAAACATGTAAGACCAGCACGGGCACCCGGGGGCTCGTTCATTTGACCGTATACAAGAGCACATTTGTTGTCAGCCTATAAAATATTGAAGCACTAGAATATTAAATATGAAAAAAAGAAGCAATAGTATAGTAGAAAAAGGGCAAAAGGCAGAAAACAATCAACATGTAAGAGACATTATAACCTACTTTTCTCCTAGCTTGATAACACAACTTTCAATCATTACCTTCACGAGTACGCTCACCAACAGCAGCAAAAACAAAGAAACCACCTGACCAGGTAATCACACATACAAACAAAATTAGTATTAAGTCTACATAGAATATAGTAATCTTGATTCTTGAATAATGAACTAACATTCAGAACAAACCATGAGCTTTAGCAACATTGTTGATCAGTTCCATAATAAGCACTGTTTTACCCACACCAGCACCACCAAAAGGCCCAATCTTTCCTCCCCTCTAGTATGGAGCAAGAAGATCGACAACCTAAAGGGTAAAGTGATATAAGCAGACAAAAAGAACTAGTAAGATAACCTTATATAGGGAATGGCATGGGTATTTGCACACAAGTGCAAACTAGCGCATACAAAATACCTTGATTCCAGTAACAAGGATCTGCTGCTCAGTTGCTTGCTCAACAAAAGCAGGTGCTTCTCTCTGTGAATTGGTGGAGCTATAAGTGGTGGAGCTATAAGGAGGTTTGGGGTAGGTCACTCGGGAGTTATAAGGAGATAGATTGGAGCTAGGATTAGAAATTCTCATTCACATAATGGAGTTCGGGTTAAGCTTGGGGGAGGTACTCTACTTTCCTTAATGCTGGTGTGCTGCGTTTTTGTGTTGGTGTTGCTGGAGATTTATGAGTAGTAGGTGCAGTTCTTAGTGGAGAATTTTTGGGTTGTGCTTCCTGAGACCTTGGGTATTACATTGGAGGAGTAGATTTTTATTAGCTTACTCGAGGATGAGCAAGGTCTAAGCATGGATGAATTTGATACGCTCTACTTTGTAGTGCGTAACTAGGGATTGTTAGTACACTACTGGGGATGTTTGTATTAGTTTAGGAGCTATTTTGTGATTGAGGAGTTGGGAAGATTAATACGGTTAAGGATGGAAATTAGTGAGTTTGGAGCGTCAGAAGCTGAGAAGAACAAGCAGCGGGCGCAGAAAGGAAGCCGCGGGCGCGGTCAAGGAAGAATTCGCTGAAGTGCCAGGAAAGGAAGCCACGGGCGCGGTAGCATGGCAGCAGGCGCGACCTTGCATTCTAGGAGCTGACACACGCGAGATCAATTTGTTTCCTTTTTTTATTTTATTCTTTTGGATTTTCGGTTATTATATTATTATTTTAAGAAAACTATTATTTTGGCTTTTAAGTAGACTTTGGTAATTAGGTTTTCATTATCATTCATCATTAGCACTACGACAGTTTTAGTTTTCACTGAGAGTTTTATTGTGTTTTGGAAGACTATGAAGAACTAAGTTACTTGTGCTTAGTCAGACAATTGAAGCCTTCGTTTGACTCGGTTGTAAGATTATCACTCTTGTTCTGCTTCTTTGAATGTTATTGATTCTCTTGAACTTAATCTCTTTGATTAATAATGATTATACTAGTCTGATCAACTAGTGATCATTAGTATTATTCTTCTGCTAGAGTTAGATTGTTTCTGGTTGAAATATCTGATTCAGAGTAGCAACTGCGATATTCTAGAACTAGTTGTGATAGTTTATTGTAGAAGAGAATTGATTTGGATGCTAAATAAAGCTGGATGTTTTATGTTAGATGTATCTGCTGAAATTCCTGGAACTTATTGCTGCTATTGAATTGAATCTGGATAGTTTCCTGATTGTTTGATAGTTGGTATTATCAGGGTCTGGTTGTCCTCTTAATAAACTTAAGAAAAGGAATTGGAACATTCATTGGTTTAAAGAACTAGAGATAGTCGATGATCGATCAATCAAACTGAAGTGTGGATATTTGTCTAGCTGAGCTCTTTTGTTAAAACTTGTCTACAACTTTGTTACGTCTTTGTTACTCCTGTTAGTTAGTTTCGTAGCTTTATAACTAAAACCAAACCCCCCTTGTTACCGTTGATGATTGGTAAACGATTCTTGCAAACAAGATAGGTAGCTTGATTCCCTGTGGGTTCGACCCTTACTTGCCAGACTACATTAGTTGGGTTATTGAGGTTTATTTGATAGGTACATACGACAAAAGCCTTGTCAAACACCTACCACAAACAAATTAGAGGGATCGATACCATTTAGAGAAAACCACCACCAGATTGGTTTAACTTAAACTTTAATAGATCAAACATAGAAAACCGACCTTTACACAATGGATTTATTATTTGCGATCGATCACCTTTAAAATATCTTATACGTTGATAGAAAACAGACTCCACAAATGTCCGCTCTATAAAAAGAGCCTGTTGCCGCCTTATATGGAATTCACAAATCAGTCTAGTTAAATATTAAGAACAGATTTTTCGCCTAATACCCTTAAAATATTGCTTAATTCACGTGATATCCCAAAATTTATCATATTTCACACGGTAACCATAAACTTTTTTTTTCACGAAATACATAAAATGCTTAATATGAACAGATTCCGTTATGTTTCTTAAAAAAGGCAAAATCTAGTCTCCTTCCTCCCTTCATCCAACTAATAGCCGTCGACTTCTCATCTGAACAGGGTCGTTCGCATCTCTTCTCCCCCAACGATCCTCATGCGAGCGAAGTGCGTCTCCTTTCTCTCTTCGTCCAATCTCCTTCCTTGCTTTCCTCCGTTCGAGCAAGCTTCGAGTTCTATGGATTCATGTGAAGGGAAGTCCGTTTGCTTCCTCCTTTTGTCCAACCAGCCGTCGGTGAGCCTCATGGGAGTGAAGGGAAGTGCGTCTCCTCCCCCCTTCGTCCAATTAGTTCAAATTTTCTTATTTTACAACTAGAGGTGGAAAAATTTAGGGATTTAGGAATATCATACTCCAAACACTTGATATTGGAAGGCTATGAATTGTGGCTTCTATTTTTTTGTTCGAATTATTTTTTTCTTCTAACCACTGTTTTAAAATTGTTAGATTAGAATAGATTCGAGTATAACGCCTGATATTGGAACATTGATTTCTAAACTGGAAGGCTATGAATTTAGGAAGTTCTAAACTGTTAGATTAAAGATTGGTTTCTTCATAAAGGGTAACATAACGCTTGATACCGGAAATTAAGCTATGAAAATGATTTTGGCTTCATTCGGTAAGCAGTTTTGGAGGCAGTTAGGGAGTGGAAGAGCGGCTTCATCTCCCTCACCGCCTGGGAAGGCCTGTTCGGTAAGCAATAGCATCGAAGATAATGGAAGTGGAAGGAGATGGTCACTTTCACTCCTCCTTCGATCCCCCATCAGTCCTCTCTCCCTTCCATTTTCCATGTATCCTTCGTGTTTCTCTTCTCCAGCAGGTGGAAGCCAAGCAGCTCTCCAACAGATGGTCTGCTGCGAGGCGGTTTTGTGGAAGAAACTGCCATTTCCAAGCTCGGATCCCCCGATTTAAGGTAATTTTGCTTGAATCTTTGCTTGCTTGATCCCCCGATTAAGGTAATTTTGCTTGAATCTTTGCTTGCTTGAATCTACACGGGAATGGAAAACTTGAAGCCCTAATCCCCTATTTTTGATTGAATGGGATATTTTGCTTGTGAAATTTGAGGGTTGAATGGGAAATTTGAGGGTTTTGTTTACGTGAGCTTGAAATTCGGTAGTGGCATAATTTGAAATTCGGTTGAATGGGAAATTTGAGGGCTTGAAATTTGAGGGTTTATATGCCTCTGCATAAGTTCTGTTGAATATAATCACTTGGTCCAATAAACACATTGATCCAATGAACACATTGATAGGAGCCTCACAAGTGTGAACTTCATAGACTGATTGCAAACCAGAAATGGATGGATGCTTTCCCCAAAACCCCTACTTACTTTGCTAACAGAGAAATGCTTGTGTTTTGTTTGTCTTTTAGAAGTGGGAATCTGTAAATGGATGTCTTGAAAGCTTGCCATTTTTTTCTTGGTTTGTTGTGGTTTGTTGAATTGGTCGTGTTTTGTATGAAAATCGAGCAAAGAATTCTCGGTGATGCTATAATTGATGTATGCTATATGCAGGAGCAACAAGATTTAAGAATTCATTTGTTAACATTCATGGTTAATCAACAAGATTCAAATATGTATGTGCAATTATTAGTTGATGTATGTATACGTAGGAGCAACAAGATTCAAGTATTCACCGTTGTTAACATTCATGGTTAATCATTTTGTGACTTCTCAGTTGATGAGCTTGCATTTTGATGTGCTAATTCTGACTTGATGTATGCTAGTACAATTTTGATTTTCATAGAAGACGCATTCATGTTTAGCTAAGATGTGTTGTGCAACTTCTTATCTAAAATCCAAGTTCTGTTCTGTTTAGCAATGGCTTCTCACGATGGAGTTAATGATGCGGTTTATGAAGAAGAGGAGTATGTTGGCCTCCCAAGAGAGGTCCTTTAAACAATGACCGATTACAGCCCCAACAACTCCAATGCTAGCATACCCGAGGAGCTTCAATAGTGGCGGGTAAACCCTTTACCATGTGGCCTGATTGATCATAACATTAATCTCTGAACTTATGCTTAGTTATCTTCAAACCATATCTGTAGGAATATGATGTGTCAAGGTTTGAAGACCTTATCAATGGAATTGAAACCTCCCCGCATGCACACTTGATGCAGCAAGCTGCCAGAGCACTCAGAGGACACGTGGATGAGCTTCAATTGGATCTTAACCAAGCACTCATCAAGCATGAACAACTTAGCGGTGAACTACAAGAAGAGCGTGGCCAGGTGGCACATCTGGATGATGAGAACCAAGAACTAGCTGAGCATGTATCCACACTAGCAACTTCAAACGTTCAGCTAGCGTTACACCGTGACACCCTCCTCGCTGCAAACATGGAGGTCTCTTATGCTTCAAGGATTAGGCTATATTACGCTTCGGTGGTTACTATTTTCCTCGTACTAGTTGTTTTGTATGTTATCATCCATTATGCAATTCTGTAATTGATCTTTAGGGGAAATCTTCGGGGAATCACCTTTGTTGACAATTTGGGTGATAATTTTGCTAAACTAATGTTCGGTCTATTATATTTATTGTAATGTTTATGTATGTTTGGGGCTTTTATATATTATTGGTCGAGACGTTATAAGTATATGTTGGTTGCAATGACTTTGATGGTTTTCTATCTTAAATTTGTGTTTATATGTGTGGTTTGTTGTGATATATAAGATTTTGTAATAATATTGGTAAGTAAGCATCTTTACATATAGTTTATACTTTATAGATTATATGACAAGCGATATTCACATGTTAAGAAAATAAAAAAGTCTATGTACAAAATGTCAGAAGCTCTCTGCCTCACCTCTCTATATAAGGCCTTTCATCCCTTTGTATTCCATCAAAGCCCATAAGTAAGGCAGCAAGACATCTCTAATTTACAACATACAAGCATAGTAGTAGAAGAATGTCAGGTAAGATTTCTACCTCTAGTATGGTTATATATATATATGTGTATAGGTGTTTATCCATAAGATTTGTACCTCTAGTTGTTGTACAAGTGACATATTATTGTTTGCGCATAGGAGCAAGGAGGACCACTGTTTTCCCATGGAATGATGAAGACAATAACGCTTTACTGCTGGTGTGCATACGACACAATGAACGATTTATGGTCTACGGGAGTTTCGCATGGAATTACATATGTGATGAGTTTAAAGGTGCTACAGGCCGAGATGCGAATATTAGAATGTTGAAGAACAAGTTTGAATTTATGAAGAAAAAATGGAATTTATAGAATAGCCTTGTCAGGTCTGGCGATGTTGAGTGCGACGACGAAACCGGTGCTATACTGCGAGATGATGAATGGTGGGACAATAAGTCGAGGGTGAGTAATTTCAATTATTGGTGTGATCTTAACAAATGCATTTGGTAATATGTCCAACGTTGTGAATGAATTTCTTTTAGGTGGACGAATGTTTCCTTACATTTCATGTTAAGCCGATGACTCCCACCATGAAGGAGTTGTGTGCTCCACTTTTCTACGCATAAGACATGATGAATCCCACTATGAAGGAGTTGTGTGCTCGACTCTTCTACACATAAGACATGATGAATCCCACCATGAAGGAGTTGTTTGCTTAAATTATGTTGTTTGCCTTACGTTGATCACCCGTTTGTGTTGTTTACCTTATGTTGATCACCCGTTAATGTTCTCTATCCAACTTATGCTCTCTATCTTAAATTATGTTGTTTACCTTAGTGTTGCATGCTTATTTTGCATGCTTAGCTTATGATTATTAGTTCTCATCATGCATTTCAAACTTAATTAACCTTAAGCTAGTGTATTAGGGTTTAATGTTTAAATAAGGTAAATGCCCGTTCGGTGCTATGTGTTTCAAACATAATAACCACAAATTATTGGTAATACATTTGTGGTTAGCTTTCAGCATACGCATGACATCATTTTCAGCATATGCATGACATCATTTTCAGTGACGTCATTCCTGTAGCTCCACCGCTTGTACGGGCTTCACAGATGCCTTCCCATGCATATAGTGCAGACTCTACTATATTTGATAGAGCCGAATCATCTAGGATGGCAGAAGAGCGTGTAGCAGCTCAGCATGCATCAGCTCGGCAGACAACGTCTCAGCCGACGCCGATGGTTCCTCCAGTATGGGCACCGGGCGTGGATTCGGGTGTAGGTGTGTCCTTGGCTAGTGATTCTACTCCACATTTAGATGAGTCATCAGATAGTGAGACAGAGAGTTTGTAGTATGACTTTTGACTTTTGTGTTTGTTCGGCTTTGCAGGTTTAGTGGCACTCCCCTTTGCTGTTGAAACTCCACTGTGAGGTCGTATGCTAGAAGGGCATCCTTTCGATCCCTTTGATCCCATGGACGATTTCACATTGGTCGTCTCTTTCTCTGCAAGCTCATCCTCCTCATCCACTCCCAGCTCCTCACCCTCCATCTTCATCTTCTGCTTCTCCTTCATCTTCTTCATTTTTGCATCCATATGCTCGTCCCAACCCATTTTCCTCTTGGTACCGGTCTTTCTCGCATTCATCCTAGGCCTCCCCTTCTTGGTCTCACCACGTGGCGGGTCTTGAATATCGCATGATGTAGGGTCCTTTGACTCACGCCACTTTTCCGCCATCTTCTTCAAATCAAATCCCTCAACTGTCCCACATAAGTACTCTTCAACGAAGTCATCCACCGTGACATTGTCCGCTGTCAATGAAACACCATCATCGACATCAAGATCCTTAGCATCCACCCATTCCCATCGGATCTGCTTCCAGAAAATATCAACCTCTTCAGGCACTAACGGGTAACCCGTCTCCATGTAGACCTTAATTGTGTGTGGGCAAGGCAGCCCTAGTGTGGACCTCCACCAAAAATCATCACATTTGTTCCCAATTTTTCCCTCCTTTGCTAACACAGCTTGGGCATACAACATTCTCAGGCATTTTTCAGAGCACTTTTCAAGGATGCGCTTGAAGAACACCTTAACCCACTCAGGGCCATTCACTATCTCCATGGGAAAGGCAGTGCAGTTCTTGGTCATCTCAAATCAGATCTTCCGATGCTGATCAACAAACATGTTGTCGATGTGCTGCACAATTGTGTCGAACCCTCCGACGGATGTCTCAATCATGTCCTTAAGCATAGAATACTGACCCTCAACCCTGACAATAATATATTCGTATACAATTAACTAAATAAATTTTATAACCCAATTTGATTGCAAATGTTTGTATGAAAGTTACCTGTTTGATGTTCTTGTGGCAAAATGGAGAACATCATCACACCATGCCGCAACCAGCTTCTTCTTATGCTCATTAAACCAAGTTTGCTCCACATATCTCACCAAGCCTTCACTCCATATCTCCTTAAAGTGAGCAAGCCGCTCTCTGTACTCCTCCTTTGTGTGAGACCTCATCACCCGACGAACACTTCCCGAGAATTTCTTCTCGTCAATCTTCATCGTCTTAGCATATGCCTTCATATTACGGTCTATATGGACCTGACACAAGTGATGACGAACCTTCGGAAACACCAGTTTGGCAGCCTTGATCAGTCCTAGCTCTCGATCAGACATGATGCATACGGGATTTTTCTCCCCGTACAACCACTTCAATCGTCTCAACGCCCATGCATAGTGGTTTGTCGTCTCCCTTTCCATGAACACAAGAGCAATGCAATATGTGTAGTTGGTGCAAGTAAACCCAACAATCTGGAATAGAGGCATACCGTACCTATAAATGCAACACAAAAAATACTTTAAACACGCAGAAAATACCATTATCTACACATAATACAAAAAAGAGTAAGGTTTACCTGTTGGTTTTGTATGTCGAATCCATGATGACGACATTAGGGAACATGCACAACAAATGTCGAGCGTCTGGATAAGAAATAAACAAGCACGCCAAAACCTCCTTCCCATCTTCGCTCGTCTTAGTAGCAGTGTCCAACAAATAGCCTTTCTCATTCAAATATCCCAATGACCATTGTGTCACATTCAGATTGCCCAGGGATTTCAACCTCTCCTTAGCCCTAATAGTGTACACCTGCTTCCTCGAAATCGTTGAACCCGTATATTCATTCCTAAGCTGTGTAGAAATAACCTTGGGTCTTGCACCCGCCGCAGTATCAATCATCACTTTCCTATGCTGCTCCTTCGTAAGTCGGGAAGCATATGCATGGCCGATCAAGGTGCTCGAAAGCATATGGTTATGGGATCCACTAACAACCGATATGGTCCACCCAGGATCTCTAATAGCATTTCCTTCCCTAAAAGTACCATGCAGCAAAAAGGGACAACCCTTCTTTTTTGACCTAGTTTTATTCACTCGTATCGGGCTGACCTTTTTACCATCGACTAACACCTTCTTCTTGCCGGACCTAGGTAACCCGGATCTCTCACAATGAAATATAATCTTTTTAGGCTTTGATGATTTAGTAGTGATCACCATAAAAAGACTAAAACCTACCCTTTGCACCCAATCTCTCAATCCTTCCTTACTAGGAAATATCTCAGTAGTAGTAAAATGGGATGAGAAGTCGATTGCTACAAATTCATCATCACTAGAATCACCCTATTTATATACGAAAATTATTACATTAGAGACTAATTAATAATTAAATTTCTACAAACTAATATCAAAAAATTAAACATATTTCAAAACAGTTCAAAGACTAAGTACATTTAAGATCTAATTATTTTATACAATAAAAATTACAATATTACATACCTTGAAGTACTCGGGAGAAATTGGCGCCTGTAAATCACCCTCATCATCTACAGATGTGTGCACGCTCGAAGACGACTCCGACAACCCCCTCCATCCAGAATCGCTTGACGACGACATTTTTTATGAAAAGGAGTTTCAAGATTTTGATACAATACAATACTGGCCTCCCCAATATATATTGCCGGCTACACCTGTCCTGGGCGGCCCTATGTGCAGCCCACATTTACCGTTGGGAGTGAACTGGGCGGCACGTAGTGCCGTCCAGGACTCTCTTTTTAAAGTAAACTGGGCGGCACGTCTTGCCGCCCATGAACCCTGTCCCCCCAAAAAACCCGGTTCACTGAACCAATTTCTTGGGCGGCACTTGTTGCAGCCCACAACCCCGGTTTCAATGAACCGGTTTTTTAAAACACATTTTAATTTATTTTTAAAAATAAACCCAAAACTGAGCCCATCATGGGCGGCAATTCGTGCCGCCCAAGGAACTCGGGTTTTCTGGGCGGCAATGAGTGCCGCCCATAGGGGAGTGCGAGGCGAAAAAAAAAAGGCGTGTGCGGTTTTTCGCCGTTAATATACTTTAGGAGTTCAAGCGCTTTTTGTCCCAACAGTAAGTTGAACTTGGCATCCATCCAATTTCATATTTCTTCCATTAAATCAGTTTAGCTTGTGTGATTTTTCATTGTAGTATGCAATTAGCATTGCCTATTATTGCTTCAATTTTGACCTTCCTTGAGAATTTAGTCCATTTTTGTTATTCCTTTTTATCGGAGTTGTCTATTAGATAAAACAAACTGATGTTTGTTATTCAAAGATACGGTTTGTTATTAGAGATATTTATTTGGCCGAATTTCAGTAAACCACCCTTTAAATAGGGCACTTTGCCCACAACCACCCCTTATACACGAAATTACTTACAACCACCCATTAAACACATTCCGTTAGCAACGAGCCACCCCAACCCCTTTTCCATCCAAAAAACCGTTAACTCATGTAAATTTACCAAAAAGCCCTTATTCAACCGGTTTGCCAAAAAAATTAGTTTTTTTTGGTTTTTGACCGGTTTTGCAAAAAAAAATTTGAATAAAAAAAAACCGGTTTTGGAAAAAATCGGATTTATTTTTTGATTTTTTAAAATCGATAAATCTTTTTTAAAAAACCGATAATTTTTTTTTGCAAAACCGATAAAATGTGATAAAAACGATAAAAAAATTTAAATCGATAAAATAATTTTTACTTTTTTTTAAAACCGATAAATTTTTAAAAACCGATAAAAAATCAAAAACCGGTTTAACATTAAATTTTTTTTTTTATCGGTTTTAAAAAAAATTATTTTATCGGTTTTAAAAATATTATCGGATTAAATTTTTAAAAATTTTTTTTTTTATCGATTTAAAAAAAATATTATTATCAGTTAAAAAAAAAATTATTATCGGTTTAAAAACCGAAAAAAAATTATTTTATCGGTTTTAACAAAATTATCGGTTTAAAATTTAAAAAAAAATTATCGATTTTAAAAAATCAAAAAATAAATCTTTTTTTTGCAAAACCGGTTTTTTATTTTATTCATTTTTTTTTGCAAAATCGGTCAAAAACCCAAAAATTTAAATTTTTTGGCAAAACCGGTCAAAAACCGGTTGAATAAGGGCTTTTTGGTAAATTTACATGAGTTAACGGTTTTTTGGATGGAAAAGGGGTTGGGGTGGCTCGTTGCTAACAAAATGTGTTTAATGGGTGGTTGTAAGTAATTTCGTGTATAAGGGGTGGTTGTAGGCAAAGTGCCCTATTTAAAGGGTGGTTTACTGAAATTCGGCCTATTTATTTTGTAAACTCTATCTTATTGTTAGGATTCTTTCCTAGAATTCTATATATTGTACACACCATTATTGTGAAGTTCAATACAGTTTCCTAGAATTTGTCTCCTGTACGTTCATATGGTATCAGGTTGCTAGGTTCCTTAATCATGTCAACCTCTCCCTCATCTCCAAAATCTGGTGCGTTGAACACCACTCTTCTCTCCTCCTCCACAGTTACCTCTCCCACCCTTCAATTTCCCAGTATCTCAATCAAGTTGGATCGCTCCAACTATTTCTCCTGGAGAGGCATTGTTTTCTCTACACTCGAAGCCTTCGAGTTAGATCAATTTGTGTCTCAGCCACCTCAAACACAACCTATTGCTGCTGATGTGGACGCTCTCAAAGCGTACACGGCCTGGAAGAAGAAGGACCGATTGGTTCTAGTGTGACTTCGTGCCACCATGTCTGAATGCATCCTTGCCTATGTCGCTCGTGCTACCACTTCATTCGATGTCTGGATGATGATAGAACGCATGTTTCAGTCCCAAACACGGGCTCGGTTGATGCATCTGAAGAGCCAACTTCGAACCCTCACAAGGGCTCTCTTTCCATGTTTGAGTATGTTGAGAAGAAATGCTCAATTGTTGACTCTCTCGCTGACAGCACCGCCCCAAGTCTATCCTGCTTCTTCAGTCCCGGACAACCCATCGGTTGCCTCGTATTTTCGCGCTGCTGATGGGTCCGAGCACACCATGGTCACTCGTGCTCAGACGAGTCACCTCAAGCCCAAGTCCTTCGCCGTGGCTCGTCACACAGCTCCGCCGACGCTTTCCACCGTAGTCGAGCCATCCACCTTCCATCAGGCCAGTAAATTGCAGGAGTGGTGGGCTGCCATGAATACTGAAATTTCTGCCCTTCGTCAAAACAGTACATGGGTTCTTGTCCCCAAACTGAGAGATGCAAATGTGGTTGGGAACAAATGGGTATACCGGGTCAAACGACGTGCAGGTGGCAACATCGAACGGTATAAAGCCATGTTAGTAGACAAAGGTTTTCATCAAGAGGAAGGGGTTGATTATTTCGATACATTCAGTCTAGTAGTTAAGCCAACTACAATTCGCCTTGTTTTGTCAATTGCTCTGTCCAAAGGTTGGGTTCTAAGGCAACTTGATATAAATAATGCATTCTTGAATGGTGATCTGCAAGAAACTGTCTTCATTGAGTAGCCAAAGGGATTCATTGATGTCCAACACCTTGATTATGTCTGTAAATTGAACAAGGCCTTATATGGATTAAAACAGGCCCCTTGTGCCTGGTTCACCAAGCTTAAAATTCACTTGCATCGGGTTGGGTTTCGCTCCTGCTACTCAGATACTTCACTCTATGTCCGCTTCACTGCTACTGATATCACATATCTTCTAGTGTATGTGGACGATATCATCATCACATGATCAAGTTCTGCTGCAATTGTTCGTTTTATCACGTCACTGAATCAGACTTTTTCCCTAAAAGTGTTGAAACTATAAACTTGTTTTCCCTATGTTGCATTAACTCAAGCATGTCTTAGTCCAGCTAATACCTCTTGATCTTCTTCTAGGAAGTTGAATTATGGTTAAATGCTTGTTGTTGGAATTTTGTCTCACACCTACTATAAGTGGTGTTATCTTGTTCAAAGAAAAAAAACCCCGTTCAGTTCAAAATCCTTCTCCAAATACTTGGTTCTGTTGTGTGTGTGCTGCTGCATTCTCCAACAATTTGGTATCAGAGCACAAGGGAGGGTAGCACCAGCAGCAGCCATGTCTAACAGCGTGTCCTCCTTCCAAGTTCCTTCCCTGAAGGCCAACCACTACGACAACTGGAGCATCAAGATGAAGGCTCTGTTGGGAGCCCATGATGTCTGGGAGGTCGTTGAAGATGGAGTAAGAGAAGTCACTGACGAGGCCGCCTTGACTGCTGCCGAAAGGGACAGTCTGAAGGACCAGAGAAAGAAGGACAAGAAAGCCTTGTTTCTCATCTATCAAGCACTAGATGATGATGGATTCGAGAAGGTGTCAAGCGCGTCGACTTCAAAGGAAGCATGGGAAAAGCTAAGGACTTCCTGCAGGGGAGCTGAGCAAGTGAAGAAGGTCCAACTTCAAACTCTGAGAGGTGAGTTTGAGTCACTTCACATGAAGCCTTCCGAGTCAATCTCAGACTATGTCTCAAGAGTCCAGACCACCTCAAATCAGTTAAGAAGAAATGGAGAGGAACTAGGTGATGTAAGGATCATGGAGAAGATTCTTCGCTCCCTGGACTCCAAGTTTGAACTCATTGTGGTAACCATAGAGGAGACCAAGGATCTCATAGAGATGACGATTGAACAACTGGAAGGCTCGCTGCAAGCATATGAAGAGAGGCATATGAAGAAGCAAGAAACTACTGAGTAACTTCTCAAGTTGCAACTCAAGGAGAAGGGAGAGTTCAGAAGCCAAGAAAGCTATGGAAGAGGCCGTGGACGAGGAGGAAGAGGACGCGGCCGTGGACAAGGACGTGGACGTGGTTGGAATTCTGGAAATCAGAATTACAACAACAACACAGAGAAATGGGATGGGTCTTCAAGAGGCCGTGGAAGAGGAAGACAATCAAATTCAAGGTATGACAAATCTCAAGCTCAGTGCTACAATTGCCAGAAATATGGCCATTATGCTGCAGATTGTTGGGCTCCAAAGAAAGATGTAAAAGAGAAAGCAAACTTCACAAAGTTGAAGGATGAAGAAAACGCCACACTGTTGTTAGCTTACAAAGACAAGAAGGGAGAAGAACCTGACTTGTGGTATCTGGACACCGGTGCTAGCAACCACATGTGTGGAAGAAAAGACATGTTTGTGGAGCTCAATGAAACAGTGAGTGGAAATGTTGCCTTTGGTGATGACTCGCAGATCTCCGTGAAAGGGAAAGGTGACATTCTGTTTCGAGCCAAGGATGGGAGCCATCAGGTAATCTCTAATGTCTACTATGTTCCAAAGATGACTAGTAACATTCTAAGCTTGGGGCAATTGCTAGAAAAGGGCTATGATATCCATATGAAGGATTACTGTGATCTGTTCATAAAAGATCAAAAGGGAGATTTGATTGCCAAAGTAAAGATGACAAAGAACATGATGTTTCCGCTGCACATTCAAAATGATGTTGCAAAGTGTCTCAAGGGATGCTACAAAGATGAATCATGGCTGTGGCATCTCCGCTTTGGACACCTGAATTTTGGAGGCTTGGAGTTGCTATCAAAAAAGGAGATGGTCAAGGGAATTCCGAGCATACAGCACCCTGATCAGCTGTGCACAGGATGTTTGCTTGGAAAACAGTTCAGGAAGAGTTTTCCAAAGGAGGCAGAATGGAGGGCATCAAAACCATTGGAGTTGATACACACAGATGTGTGTGGGCCTATCAAGCCGAATTCACTTGGTAAGAGCAACTACTTCCTATTGTTCATTGATGACTATTCAAGGAAAACTTGGGTGTACTTCTTGAAACAGAAATCAGAGGTGTTCAAAGTGTTCAAGAAGTTCAAGGCAGGTGTTGAAACAGAGAGAGGCTGCAAGATCAAAGGCATGAAGTCAGATAGAGGAGGGGAGTTCACCTCTAAGGAGTTTCTGGAATTCTGTGAAACTCATGGCATTCGTCGGCTGCTAACAGTCCCAAGATCTCCTCAACAAAATGGCGTCGTGGAGAGAAAGAATCGAACGATTCTTGACACAACCAGGAGCATACTGAAATCAAAAGGATTGCCAAAGGAGTTCTGGGCAGAGGCTGTAGCTTGTGCAGTGTATCTTCAAAATCGATCTCCCACTAGAAGCTTGGAAGGAAAGACGCCACAAGAAGCATGGAGTGGAAGGAAACCTAGAGTCTCACACCTAAGGGTGTTCGGAAGCATTGCTCATGCTCATATCCATGATGTGTGCAGGACAAAACTTGATGACAAAAGTCAAAGCCTGATCTTCATCGGCTATGAGGAAAGATCAAAAGGATACAAGCTTTTTGATCCGGAAAGGAAGAAGATTATCATAAGCAGGGATGTTGTCTTTGATGAAGAGGGAGCTTGGAACTTCAATTCCTACAGGGCCGACTACAACTTCTTCGAACTAGAAGAGCAACCACTGCCAGCACACCATGATAGCACTCCTCAGTATTATGAGACTCCTCCTCCCTCACCAGCTGCAAACAGCAGCAATGATGCATCACCAGTGAGTGGAAGCTCAAGTGAAGGAACACTGCGAATGAGAAGTCTGGAAGAGATCTATGATAGCACAGAGCAGATTGAAGACTTGACTCTGCTTTGTCTGTTTGCTGACTGTGAACCTGTGCAATTTGAGGAGGCTGCACAAGACAAGAAATGGAGGAGAGCAATGGATGAGGAGATTAAGTCCATTGAGAAGAACAACACCTGGGAGTTAGCAACACTTCCAAAAGGGCACAGGGCAATTGGTGTCAAGTGGGTGTACAAGGCAAAGAAGAATGCCAAGGGAGAAATTGAAAAATACAAGGCAAGGTTGGTGGCAAAAGGATATAGTCAGAGGGCTGGAATAGATTATGATGAAGTGTTTGCTCCGGTCGCTCACTTGGAGACTATCAGGCTACTTATCTCCATGGCAGCTCAACACCAGTGGAAGATTCACCAAATGGATGTCAAGTCTGCATTTTTGAATGGAATTCTGGAAGAAGAAGTGTATGTTCAACAGCCTACTGGGTATGAGGTGAGTGGGCAAGAGAACAAGGTTCTAAGGCTAAGGAAAGACCTCTACGGTTTGAAGCAGGCTCCAAGAGCTTGGAATAGCAGAATTGACAAGTACTTCCAGAGAAGTGGTTTCATCAAGTGTCCTTATGAACATGCCCTGTACATGAAGGCAAAGGGCAAAGATATTCTGATTGTGTGTCTATATGTAGACGATTTGATCATCACTGGCAGCAATCCAAGTCTATTCCAAGAATTCAAGGAAAAAATGCTGCGAGAATTTGAGATGACTGACATAGGTCTCATGGCCTATTATCTTGGAGTTGAAGTGAAGCAGGGAGATGAAGGGATCTTCATTTCTCAAGAGAGCTACACCAGAGAAATACTCAAGAAGTTCAAGATGGAGCATTGCACACCAGTCAGCACTCCAACAGAATACAATGCAAAAATGTCCAAGTATGATGAAGGAGAAAGGGTTGATCCAACCCTGTTCAAAAGCCTTGTAGGAAGCTTGAGGTACTTGACTTGCACAAGGCCGGATATACTGTATGCTGTTGGGCTTGTCAGTCGATTTATGGAAGCTCCTACAACCCTTCATTTCAAGGCTGCTAAAAGGATCCTTCGATATCTAAGAGGTACAATTGCTATGGGCCTTCTCTATTCAGTTTCTGATGATTTTAGGCTTGTTGGATACAGTGATAGTGGTCGATGATCGGAAGAGCACTTCAGGATTTGTGTTCTTCATGGGGAACACTGCTTTCACTTGGAAGTCAAGGAAGCAACCAATTGTTACTCTATCATCATGTGGGGCTGAGTCAACCTCATGTGTTTGCCATGCAATTTGGTTGAGGAATCTGCTGAAGAAGCTTGTCTCGTAGCAAGATGGACCTACTGAGGTCTATGTTGACAACAAATCAGCCATTGCACTAGCCAAGAATCCTGTTTTTCATGATCGATCCAAACACATTGATACTCGCTATCATTACATACGTGAGTGTGTTGAAAACAAAGCTGTGAAGTTGGAGTATGTGAGGTCCCAGGATCAGATTGCAGATATCTTCACGAAGCCACTCAAGATCGAAGCCTTTGCAAAGTTAAGAAGTTCTCTTGGTCTAGTAAAACAAGTTTAAGGGAGGATGTTTAAACTATAAACTTGTTTTCCCTATGTTGCATTAACTCAAGCATGTCTTAGTCCAGCTAATACCTCTTGATCTTCTTCTAGGAAGTTGAATTATGGTTAAATGCTTGTTGTTGGAATTTTGTCTCACACCTACTATAAGTGGTGTTATCTTGTTCAAAGAAAAAAAACCCCGTTCAGTTCAAAATCCTTCTCCAAATACTTGGTTCTGTTGTGTGTGTGCTGCTGCATTCTCCAACAAAAAGATCTTGGTCCATTGTCCTACTTCTTAGGTATTGAGGTACATCACTCTACAAACTCCTTATTTATGTCTCAATACAAGTATATTAGAGAGCTGCTGGAACGTTGTGGTATGTTAGAGGCCAAGAGTATTTCATCCCCTGCTGGTCCGATTACACCGTTGTCCCCATCGGATGTTCCTTTGGCTGATGACCCTAAGGTGTATCGCCAAGTGGTTGGTAGTCTACAGTATGCCACAATTACGCATCCTGAAATTAGTTATGTTGTTAACCGGGCTTGTCAACATATGCATCAACCTCACCAAAGTCATTGGCGAGACGTCAAAAGAATTTTGCGGTACCTAAAAGGATCAATCTCTCATGGACTTCTTCTTACTCATTCTGCAAACTCTGCTTTAGTTGCTTATTTTGATGCTAGATGGACATCGGACCCAGTTGATTTGAAGTCCCAACCTGGTTTTGCAATTTACTATGGTGGAAATTTGATTAGTTGGGCATCCAAGAAGCAAAAAGTTATGTCTTGATCGAGCACCGAGTCTGAATACAAGGCAATAGCGTTTTCTACAACTGAAATTGTATGGCTACAACAACTCGTGCATGAACTTCGTCAACCTTTGCTAGCAGCTCTGACCCTCCTCTGTGACAATTTGTCTGCTACGTTCCTTGCTTCAAATCTTGTGGTCACTTCTCGCACTAAGCACATTCGACTGGACTACTATTTTGTATGGAAAAAAGTTGAGGCTGGGGAATTGCTTGTTCATCACATACCAGCCATAGGCCATCGCGCATATATCTTCACCAAACCACTCACTGGCCGAGCCTTTACAGAATTACGCTCCAAGCTTCTCGTCTGTGACCGACCATCAGCTTGCAGGGGGTATTAGATAAAAGAAACTAATGTTTGTTATTCAAAGATATGGTTTGTTATTAGAGATATTTATTTTGTAAACTCTATCTTATTGTTAGGATTCTTTCCTAGAATTATATATATTATACACACCATTATTGTGAAGTTCAATACAGTTTCCTAGAATTTGTCTCCTGTACGTTCATATTGTCAGGGGGTGAAGCGACTCGTTCAGTGGGTGGTGTAGCGGGTTCAACACACGCACCTTTTGAAGCATGTATAAAAAATGCAACCTTCTTGTCTTGTCATTCCCATGGACAAGAATGCTACAATGGTCACTCCCACCCCAGTGTAGTAGTGCACGCTACACCTATTTAACCATGTGACGTCTCTCTCATAAAACAACTCATGTTTTGAAACGTTCAAGTGGCCAACTAATTTTGTTTTCCTTGCATTCGTTTTCTAGATTGTTAAACCTCCTTGTTTGTTTGATTGATAAATTGTGTGTTTGGTTCTCAACGTTTGGGGATTGTTTCAATATAAAACATTGCATATTTTGGCGCTTAATGAGACTACCCAAAGGTTGAGAACCAAACATGTATTTGTACCCCATGCTCTATGCTTTCATATAGATTATAATGTAAATGTTTGGATGTTTGACAGAAGATGGGATATTTTGAGACTAAGAATGCAGAACCTTGTCCCGAACAACATTAACTTGTTTATTGAAGGGCATATAGAGAGAGCAATTGTAGTACAAGATCTTTCAGCTATGGCATGTCGCCTGCATTCTATGACAAAAAGTAACGGAGATGTGATAAGTCCCTTTTCAACCTTGTAAGAGTTTCTAGGACGGTTTTACTTAATCTAGAATGTCGCCTGCATTCTCTGACAAAAAGTAACGGAGATGTGATAAGTCCTTTTTCAACCTTGTAAGAGTTTCTAGGACGGTTTTACTTAATCTAGCGCCAATATATTTGATGAGTACTTTGAAGAACATGTCGGTTCA
Organism: Rheum nobile; assembly: GCA_027886185.1. Taxonomy (NCBI): domain Eukaryota; kingdom Viridiplantae; phylum Streptophyta; class Magnoliopsida; order Caryophyllales; family Polygonaceae; genus Rheum; species Rheum nobile. Next base: position 3,218,596 of record WOAB01000566.1, on the reverse strand, counting down.
ATCAATCCTTGTCCATGTACGAGTCCTCTTTGTTGAATCCCGGTTCAACTCTCGTGAGCGAATCGAAGGCCAACATACCTTCAACCCGGGTTTTCTTCCTTTGACCCATGAACGAATGGAATGTGAGCGCTTGATTCGTGTTGATTTCGGCACGCGTGGTCTCTTTCTTCGCTTCTCCTGTTGTCGATGATCGCTCTGGAGCTTCGATCGCCTCTCTCGGTTTCCGATCAACCTTCTTGGACACCGAATTACATGAAGCAACCCTGGAGATGGCTTCCCTGGGGGAGGGCTCTTCGACGCTCAAATTAGTAGCGGTTCGCAATCAAAAAGGGGGAGGAAAAAGGGACGGGAAAAATTGAAAACAGGCTCCGATTGCCATTGAACTCGAGGTTTTTCTCCCGCTTTTCTGGGTTACTTGGGGAAGAAGAAAAGAGAACGCAGCAAGGTGGAACATGCTCTCGTCCCTCTCTCTCTCTCCTCTAACCGAATGGCTGACACAAAGAGCAAAAAAAAAGATCCTTGATCTCTCCTAATTTTGGGGTATTTATAGATGAGTTTTTCTTACCCCCAAAATGGCCATGATGCACACTCGGCCAGTGGACTTCTTTTCCTTCTCGCGCGGCCCATGAGCGTGACCAGGCCCATGAATCCTTGCTAGTGTTAGCGGGCCTTCTCGCTTGTCTCGGCCTTAAGCCCTTTATTTCTTATTACTGAATCCGACTCCCACAACCAACCCCCCAAGCTCTTCACGAAGTGTAGCATGAGCGAAGGCTTGGTTCACACCGTCTATTGTGGATCTCTAAACTTCCTCGCGTAGAGTTATTATGGACCTTCCTTGTTTTTTTATTTGCATATTTCCTTTGCGAAGGTTCCACGTGAAGCCTTCTAGGTGACATTTCTACTTCCCGAATTTTGAATTCTTTTTTCTGGATTTTTGTGTGCCTTACTCGTTTTTTGGCCACGTGTTGATCCGGGATGACGCTTCGTTTTCTGTTCCGTATCAAATGTCTATTTAAACACCCCTTTTCAGTTTCTCTTCCCCCATCTCTTCTTCATGCTTCTCCATCAAAGTCTTGCGGAAAACATCTACAGGAGTTCCTGGTGGCCTCCTCTTGTTAGTCTCGCATGTCTGGTGACTTGTATCCTGTGAAAGGTAAAGTTTATCTTTCCCTACTCTCTCTTTTAATCTCCTTTCTTCTTCAATTCTTCACAAGAGTGTGTTGCGCGGGGTGGCACCAGAAGGGTTTTCGCTTGGTATTGGAAAAGTCTGGTGCTTCCTAGGATATCGTCGGCGACAGATTACGGTGAGGTACCTCCCTCTGTTCCTCTTTTACTTTCATTCCGAAAATTGCTTAATCCTTCCCCTTTCATTTGATTGATGTTGTTGTTGCTTTTTGTGCCTTAGGGTTTGCATAGGGGCGAAATTTCTTTCACTTTCCTCTACTTTCACTTATTTCTCGTATTTCGCCTTCGAATGACGTTTTAAATTTCTTGGTGTGATTTTCGACTTATCATTTTGCGTTTCTTTTGCTTTGTGCCAGGTAGTAATAGGCGAATACCCTACTTGAATGAACTTTAAACATAGAGTGATGAGCGAATCAGAGCACTCTACATGATCGGCTCACACTCCCCACCCAGAGGCGCGCACTAAAGCTCTACACGATCGACCTTCGCGGAGGGACGATAGTGATTCTCCTTATGGAGCGGCTACATCATCTAGCTCCCCTTTGCGGACCTCATCCGACGCTTTGAGGCCTCGAATCCTGAAGAAGCGGGTTAGGCGTGTCCCCTTCTTGAGAGACATCGTGCATCGAGAGAAGCATGGAGACGACTGTTACTTGTCGCTCGAGGAGTTGAAGGATATAGGGGGAGCTTATCCTTTCTCGGAAGGCTCCATATTGGCCCTTCCCGAAGAAGGTTCCCGTTCCCTACATCATTTCCCAAACTTCATGGCGGTGAGTCTGCCGGCTCTAGAGGCGGGTTTTTACGTGCCAATACATCCATTTTTCTGAGACATCCTTAATGCTCTTGGTGCTAGCCCCATTCAAATTCATCCTAACACATGGAGGAGTTTCTGTTGTCTTTACTATCATTGCCGAAAGTTGAAGGTAGAGCCTACCTTGGATATTGCGAAGGCCTTACTCTCCGCGCGATGTTTACCTGACGGGTACTGGTCTTAGAAGGTAGAGTACGCGCAGAAGGTTAGCAAGCCTTCTAACTTGGATACGTGGAAAAACAAGTGGTTCCTGCTCATGATTGTGGGTGACTTCAGAGTGAATATACTCCCTGGTCCAGCTTTTCATTTCTCGTGCGTCGCTTCCGGCCCGAGGAAACAAAGGGAAAAGAAAACCTTGATAGCAAAATTCGAGCAAAGGCGGATCCTTGACTTCGACGAGCTCATGACCCGCGAGAGGCTTGAGGAGTTGGGATTGAGTGCTCCCCATCCACGCGGCGATGAGAAATCCTTTTGCTTCGTGAAAGGGTTTCGCTACGACGTTTTTGGAAAATGCCTAGCCTACGTGAACATGTGCTACGAGACTTCCAAAGTCACAATTTTAATCTTCTGGTTTTTTGCCTTGCTAAACTTTTTTGTCTCGTTGTCTTTTCAGACTCATCCTTCGTGAAGATGATGGAGAATCTGGCTGACCTCGATGATCTTGTGATCGTCGGGGATGAACATCCTGAAAGTTTCAAGGACCAGGTGGTGGACCAGACTGCACAAGGCTCACCTATCCCCGTGGACAAAAATGCACAACTGACTAGCCCCGCGAAGGAAGTTGGCGAGGGAATTGGAGATCACGAGCCCGTGGATGGTGCAGAGGAGCGTACTCCAATTATTGACTTGGAGGGTACTCCAGAGTTGCCTCTCGCCACGCTAAAGAAAACCACCTCACGTGTCAAGGAGCAGAAGGTCCCTACTATGATCTCGCCAGGTCATTTGAGCTTTGTGTACCAGGATTTGAGCTTCATATGTTCTTGTTATTTCTCGTTTTTCTTCTTTTATTTCTTGCTTGTGTTGTTCTACGCATATAACAGGAGATCTAATTTCCTTTTTGTTTGTCTTGCATATTACTAGGTATTGCCGCAGTGCTCGGGCTTCACTCGAGCAGCAGGTTGAAGAAGCGAGTAAAGACATGCTCGATCTTGGGGCTCTCAAAGAGAAGGTGAAATTGCTTATGGAGGAAAATGATGTGGTGAAGGCCCTCCGCGAAGAAGTTATTGATTTGAAGAGCGAGCGAGATGAGCTGAGGAAAGAGAGAGATACAACTAAGGAGGAGAAAGTTGCAAAGATCCAAGAGAATATAGAACTCCAGGAGCAAGTTGGCAGTTTAACTGAGCTTTGTAGAAAGACCAAGCAAGAGGCGGTGGACGAGTACGCGAGTGGATATCGCTTCAAAGCGCGTCACGACTACTATGCTGGGGCCAGTTATTGCTTGGGTGGGGCTGTTGGTATCAAGCAAATGGCTGTCAAGTATGGGGTAGCCCCCATTGTCTTTACACCGGCTGCGACGTACGGGTATAAACCTCGCGCTCTAAAACCTTCCCTGTTCCCCCACTAGGAGAAATTAAGGGAGATCATGAAGGGGTTTTAGAGGCCTGGCATGTCAATGCCATGAAAAAGGACGATCCCTTCGTGAAGAAAACAGCCCCCGCTAGTTCGACGTCTTTGACTGGACTCAAGAGGCCTCGCGAAGAGCCCTCGAGTGCTTCAACTCCTTGGGCTTAGTTCGGTTTCTTCCTTCTGTAATCTTCACAGGTCTTTTATATATGTTGGTGCTCCACCGTTTGACACTGTCTTTTGTAACATTTTGGATTGTTTGACGTTGTTCCTTCGCGGACGTAACTTGTGCTCGACTCCTTTTGGATTGCTTAAGTTTTTATGCATTTGCTATCTTTTTGTTCTTCGCGTGGCTTTTTTGCATGCGTTGGCTTTGCCGTTTACTTAATGCGATTGGACTTAATTTGACCAGTAATCATCAAATCTAGGGTGTAGCTGACGCGTTTAGAGTTTGACTTTGGTGAGTCATTAAATGACGCATAACTTCAACTTCCTTTATTGCGTTTTTATAACTCCGACTTTCCCTCTCCCATTTGTGAAGTAAACCGCCACTTTGAGGGCAGTTAATGAACACGTCTTCCACTTCTCTTTGCTAGTCTATAAATACTAGCCCCTTATTCGGTTCTTTCTCATTCCTTTCTTGCTCATTTTCTCACTTTTCTTGATTTTGTTGTTTTTAAGCTTTTGTTGAGATGGTTGACTTGTTCTTAAGGTTCACCACGATGGCCGTTTCGTTTGCCAGCGCGGTGACCGTCGCGAAGTTTCAGTCCACCGGTTTGTTGGCGGTGATGTATCGAACATTGACGTGGGCGAAAGAGTTGGATAGTTCGATATCCAAGTGATGTGCGCTTTTCTTTTTCCAGATGCGGCTATTTTTGGTGTGGGGCATGTGTTCTATTTTCATGAGCCAATGGCTATGGGACTGAGGATCCGCGAAGTGAAGGACAATCGTGACACCTCCATCATTGCGAAGCTTGGGAAGAGGGGGCCCGTGCAAGTATTTGTTCAGGAGCCTCCACCGCCGGGGTTTCGCCCGCACAACATTCGCTCTGTTTGCCTTTAGGCCTTGTTGTTTACATATTTTGTCGTATACCCTCCACTCCATTCGTTCCTTTAGTTCACGAACTAACACAAGAATGAAAAGGGATTAGTGGGACTTTTGTTTAGATTACAGATAGTGCATTTTAGTTGCCATGGAAGGGCTTTTTGTAGTTAATTATGTAAGGACGTTGTGCGCGAAGAAAATGACAATAGTACTGCTCGTGAAAATCATGTATTTAAAGACTTGTCTTTTGGATTGGCAAAAAGTGCTACTGTTCTAGTTCCTCATTCTACGCGTACTTTGTTTACGTTGTGCTTCTTGCTTTAGACTTCTTCCTGTTCTTGCAACTCTTGAGGGCCCACCTGGTTTGTTTTGTTTCAACGTAATTAGATGAAAGTATTTTGATCGAGTTTATCGCGAATGTACAAATTGCATAGGATGAATACCTCATCGCTACTCGACTCTTGCTTGCGACTATTGCCCTTGTATTGCTTGCTTGCTCTTTATGCTCGTGCTTTTCAGTATTGCTTCTTAGGCCTTGCCTATACAACTTGTTTTTCATGCCTTGCTTTTCATACTTGCTTCTCATGACTCGCGCTCGCTCTTTGCTTTCATGAATTGCATTCACATATTGCTTCTTATACTTGTTTCTCATGCTTTCTTTCCTACACATTGCACACCGTGTTGTTTTTAGGGCCTTGCTCATTCTCATATCGCGCATATCATACTGCTTAAACGTATGGCTTAGCTCGCGTACCTTGCCCTCACACATCACTTGCCTTAGGCCCACATTTTAATGGGATTGCTTTCACTTATTGCGGGTGTTGCCTATACAACATTGCTCGCAAAATTATTGCTTGCCTTGCTTGCTTAGATATAATTAACAAGGTGATAGAGTTCGCGAATGCGTACCTAAGGCAGAACCCTTTTCAAGGGTAGTACTTGCGAGGTCGCATCTCGTTCCATGAGTTTGGAACTATGTTGCCTGTGTGATCCTTGAGGCGATAAGCCCCCGACGCCACTTTGCATACCACAATGAATGACCCTTCCCAACCCGGATCGATCTTCCCGCCTTCAGTCTTTCTTAGCACAAGATTGCCTTTCGCAAAGCTTATGGGTCTCACCCTTTTGTTGTAGTATGCCGCAATGCGCCGCTTGTACCCGCTTTCGTGTATCTCGGCCATTTCTCGTGTTTTCTCTCTGAGTTGTAACTCGAGCTGTAGCTTTGCGAAGTTTTCTTTAGCGTCGTAGTGTAGTAGCCTCTCGTTTGGGAAATGATGTTCGACTGGGACCACTGCTTCTACGCCATACGTCAACGCAAATGGTGTTTCCCCTATACCTCTCTTGGAGGTTGTTCAATTTACCCAGAGTACAAGAGGTAAGACTTCGGCCCATCGGCCTTGCGCTCGCGTGAGCCTTCTTTTCAAATCATAGAGGATCCTTTTGTTCACGCTCTCTACCTGGCCGTTACAACGTGGGTGAGATATTGAGGCAGAGCAAAGTCGGATACCAAGTCCCTCGCAAAAGCTGATTAGTTTCTCTGTGTTAAACTGAGGTCCGCGATCAGTTACAATGTCTTGCGACAAGCCGAATTGGCAAATGATGTCCTGCCATATGAACTTCTTCACCTGCTCGACAATGGTGGAGGCTAGCGGGATGGCTTTAATCCATTTTGTGAAGTAGTCGATGGCGACCAATATGAATTGCAACTGATCTGGAGCCTTCGGGAAGGGTCCGAGGAGATCTATCCCCCACCTCGTGAAGGGGCAAGGAGCACTCATGACTTGCATCTCGACACCTGGTTGATGGGAAGCAGGGGCGTGGAGCTGACAAGCTTTACACGTTTGCGCCACGTGGGTGGCATCCTCTTTCATTATTGGCCAGAAATACCCCGTTCTCAAAGCCTTGTACACCAGGGATCGCCACCCGGCATGGCCGCCATATAACCCTCCATGGATCTCGAGAATCAAACTATTTCCCTCCGCGAGGGTCATGCATTTAAGCCCCGCCATCATGTATCTTTTCTTGTATAGTATGCCCCCCTCCATGTAAAATCGGGTCGCACGGACCTAGAACTTTCTCCTCTATTGGGGGTCATCGGGAACAACCCCGCTCGTCAGGTATCTCCGTATATGAGTTCGCCAATCATCCTCATCCTCTGCGTACTCAATGACCATGAGCTCTGGATTTATAGCCTTGGTTGTTCGCATGTCAAGCCATACTTGACCTTTCTGCTACAGCTTGGGTCTCGAAGCAAGATTCGCGAGCTCCTCAGCTCTCGTATTCTCTCTGCGCGAGACTGCTTGTATTTTGAAGTGATCAAATGTGACTGACAACGTCTTCACTCTAAGTTGATACGCGGGCAGATTGCTTGTCTTGGCCTCATTGACCCCCTGTACTTCCTTCACTACTATTTCAGAATCACTAAAGCATGTCACCCTTCGAGCCCCATTCGTGAGAGCCAGCTCGAGTCCTGCAAGGAGAGCTTCGTATTCGGCCTCATTGTTGGTGGTCTCAAAGTTGAGCACGAGGGCATACTCGAACTTCTCCCCCATGTGCGATGTTAATATGATCCCAGCTCCATTACCCTTCTCGTTCGCGACTCCATCCACGAAGAGGGTCCACATCACTTGTTCCTCTACAAGTCCTTCTATACTCAGCTCCCAGAAACTTGTTTCGACTATGAAGTCTGCGAGGGCTCATGCCTTGATAGCGGGCCTCGGCCTGTAATCTATGTCAAACTTGGATAGCTCGATCACCCACTTCATGAGCCTCCCTGACATTGTTGGTCTACAGAACAGGCTTCGTAGAGGGAGATCTGAGAGCACTCGGGTAGGATGGGCTTGGAAATATGGACGCAGTATCCTTGCATACATAATGATCGCGAGCGCAACTTTCTCCACGGGCGGATACCTCGTTTCAGCCGGGATGAGAGCTTTGCTAACAAAGTAAATAGGTGTTTCGTGCCCGTGAATGAGGACTACACTAATGGCACATGAACTGGCGGCCAGGTAGAGTTGAAGGTCTTCATCCGACACCGGGGATAACAAAGTAGGTAGCACTGCCAAGTGCTTCTTTAGTTTCGCGAAGGTTGTGTCACACTATACATCCAGTTGAAGTTCTTCGGGTCTCTGAGTGTGGCAAAGAAAGGAAGTCATCTCTCCGCTAGCTTTGAACAGAACCTGCCGAGATAGTTCACGGAAACTATGAACCTTTGTACTTCATTGCTGCTCCGCATGGGAGACATCTTCAAGACGACTTCCACTTTCTCCGGGTTCACGTCAATCCCTTGCAAACTGATCATGAAGCCGAGGAACTTCCCCGCCTTCACGCCGAAGACGCATTTTTCCGGGTTTAGACTCATGTCGTGTTTGCGGAGTGTCTTGAATACCTCGTGAATGTCGTACGCATGATCTTCTTCTCGCTTGCTCTTTACCACAATTTCATCTACATATGCTTCGACTGTAGTACCGATCTGCTCATGGAAAATTAGGACGATGAGGCATTGGAAGCTAGCTCCCGCGTTCTTGAGCCCAAACGACATCATAGTGTAGCAATATGTACCTCTTTCTATTATGAATGTTGTGTGCTTTTCATCGACCGAGTTCATTCTCACTTGATTGTAGCCAGAATAGGCATCTAGAAAGCTCAGCGCCTCATGTCCTGCCATAGAATCTATGAGTTGGTCGATCGACGGGAGTGGGTAGCTGTCTTTGGGGCAGGCTTTTTTGAGATCGGTGAAGTCGACGCACATGCGCCACTTTCCGTTCGCCTTCCTTACCATGACTACATTCGCCAGCTAGCGTGGATACTACACTTCGTGAATGAACCCCGCCTTTAACAACTTTGCAACCTCTTCCCTAGCTCCTTGAGCTCTTTCTCCATCTTGCTTCCTCTTCTTTTGCCTCCTGGGTTTAGCCTCCAGGCTTATGTTCAAGGAATGCATCATGAGGCTCGCGGGAATCCCTTTCAAATCTTTGGGAGTCCACGCGAACACATCTCGTGAAGAGGCTAGCAGTTCCTTGATTTCTTCCTATACTCAAACCTTGAGGGCCTGTCCCATGTACAGTTTCTCCTCTTCCCGCGGGAAAGGAGAGATGCTATCCTCTTCTTCTCTGACACTATGGCTTCTAGCAGATTCCTCACTTCGAGCTCAGCCTCTTCTTCCACGAGGACTGGAGCGATAGAACTGGGGCCATCAGCCTCTGCTTTCAAGACTGGAACACTCTTCTCACTTAAAGCGGTAAGGTAACAAGTACGACTCTCCGTGTGCTAACCCCTAGCAATTCCGACACCAACATGCGTAGGGAATTTTAGCGCAAAATTGTATATAGAGACAATAGCCTGAAACTTACAAAGAGAGATCCTTCCCAGAATGGCATTGTATGCGGACGGGGATTGTAGCACCAGGAGTTCAATATTTTATGACCTTCGTGGACCCCCTCATCGCCGAGAATAAGGTCTAGGGTAATGACCCCGATTGGCTTGACCCTTTCTCCCGCGAATCCCACAAGAATGCAGTCGGTGGGTAACAGGTCTGCGGGGTCCAAGCCCATCTTCTGGAACACATCCCAGTGCAAGATGTCCGCGGAGCTTCCAGTGTCTACCATCACCCTTTTCACAATCTTTGTGCCCATTTGTACATGCAGCACCAATGGGTCTGTGCTAGGGACATAATCTTTCGCAAGATCCTTCACGTTGAAAGCGAGTCAGTGTTCTTTGTTGGGAGGATTGGAGATGCTTAGGACTGGCCTTCCAACCAGGAGGGGCGCGTTCGTGATCCTCCTTTCCTCACGCCTGCTAGGACCTCTGGGCACGTGCCTGCCTGAAATTGTCCCCACTTGACCAGCCGGCCTTGGGAAGTTTTGCCCCGCGTGGGGGTAGGGTGCGGCATTATTCGGGGGAGGCCTTTCCGGAGCTGGACCCGGCCCTGGAGTTGCCCTCTTTTGTGGGGCCCTATACTCGTGACATTCATGGCTGTCATGTTTTGTTGACTGGTGGTAGGAGCAAAACTTTCCTCCTGGCCTCACGGGGGTGGTGGTGGTGGAACATTCACACGCGGAGGAGGAGGCTTGTAGTGCGGTCTTGGTGGGTAAATCCCCGCTGCTTCGTGATATGTCGACAACCATTAGCTGTCTCTCCAGAGTTTTTCCCTTGTCATTCGTCTGGTGACGGCGAGGCTGCCAGGTGCCCGTCTCGCGCTTGTGGTTATCATGATTTTGCCCTCCATTCATGGGAGGTGTGTTCGCGGATGACCCTCCCTTTGCCAACTCTTCTTGCAATAATGTGTTGGTTGGCCTTCTCCAACAACTTGGTATATGATGTGGGCGGCTTCTTGCATACGTGGAGCTTAAAAGCTCCATTCCTGAGTCCTTGAATGAATTCCATACGCGCAACCTTTTTGTCAAAGTCGTGAGCCTGAACCACTTCGATAGTGAACCTCTTCACGAATGAGGCAAACGACTCGCCATCGCGCTGCCTGACATTCATGACATCTTGCATACTCAACTTCCTTTTTTGCGAGCACCCAAAGTGTGCCAGGAAGGAGTCCGCCAGCTGCTGGAATTCATGGATGCTCTTCGCGAGTAAGCTGATCATCCACGTGAGGGCTGGTCCTGCTAGAGTGTTGGGGAAGCATTTGCACATGGTGGGCTCATCAGCCTTGCTCACGAGCATGATATACCGGTAGCGAGATAGGTGGTCCCTGGGATTATCGTCTCCCGTGTATTCTTTGAAGGTTGGGTGTAACACCCCCAAAACTTAACCCTTTTGGAAAGGTATTACCGCTAGTGACCCCAGTGTTCCTTACCGAGATCACCCAAGGCTTTACCGTTTAAATACAATTTATAAAATACAAATGATACATAATGATCAAAGCATTCAATCCCAAACATAACATTGATAAAGAAACAGAGTTACAGGATTACAACCCAATCCCGAATAGGCTAACACAGAGTTTAAACCAAAAACAGCGGAAGTCTTAGAAAGTACATTACAACCAAAGTCATTGTCCAAAAGATCTCAACCTGATTAAAGAAATAATTAAAACGTTTAAAAACCACCGTCGACTCCATAGTCCTTCTATTCTTCTGAGCTACTTTCGATCTGATGTGCCGAATCGAACGGATGACACCAGCCCACATGCAGAGAACAAAGTTCGTGGGTTAGTCTACTTGAATAGACTAGCAAGGGTACAAAGCAGAATGGTTCGAAGCAGTCGTATTAGGTTAGACCCATCACTTCTCGAATAATAATCGATGACGATAGTCAACCATCATACTCCTACTGGAATAGACAAGAGGTATGCACAAGAGAAGATTCTGGAAGACTGAACCTTCACAGAAATCGACTCGAAAAGAAGACTCTAACGGAAATGAGTCTTTAAGGAAGTATGACAAATCTGAAATGTTACAGAATCATACAACAATGATTTAAAAGTTGACTGAGATGCTTCGGTTCACGACCAACCTCATCGCATACAACGAATCCAGATTGGAAAGAGAATGTACTATGATCAAAGTCGAGATGAGTTTTCCTAGCTGCACTATAACTTAGCTGCACTACTCGCCGGAGGTTTATTAATTATGTGCGTCAGAGTAGCACTTATCTGATTTATATTACAAACCACACATCACATTATTAGACTTTTACATGTGTACCCCACCAATGGGACGACACATCTTAGTATACGTTTCGTCGAGAGTGACGTACACCGGAAGGTTTGTGACACCAGCTAAGTGTCCTCTCTCTACACACTTGTGAAAGAGACCGATCACGATCTTAGAATAGTACCAGATGGAGACGAGCCACCCCGATACCAGATTATAAAGAAACGACTGGACAGAGTCCGAGTAACGTTCCTATCTAACCCTGCTAACTAAACAGTTACAGTACAATAACAGTTACAGGATAAATCCACATAAAGGCCCGAAAGGCGATCACAGATAATAGCGTTGTTCTAACAGATATACAACCTATTATATGATTTTCAAAACAGTTTATCAAAACCGTTTCCAGACAAACAGAGTATTCATTCCAAATTAATTACTCAGATAAACTACTGATAATTAATGTAAATATGGAACGAATGAGCAAGAGCGAACCACCACTTGTCTTAATCCGCAGAATAGAAACAAGCCTTACGACAACGACGGGATTCCAGGCTCGACACGGGTATAGCTCCGCTAGCATAAACACCTTCGAGTCGACCCATAAAAGGAACCCTAAGTTAGATCCGACATAATCGTAGTACGAATCTAAAAACGAAGAAAGAGAACGAAAGGAAAGACGCCACGACCACAACCAACCAAGCCAAAGCCACGAAGGCATTCTGGGCACTGGCGGCGGTCGCTGTTCTTGGCGGCGGTCGCCGTGAAGAACACGGACGACTGAAATGAGAGAAATCTCACCAAACGATGTGCGTTTCGACCCCTTTCCGCCTTGCTTGGGTTCTGACCTCCAAAGGCAACCAAAAGGCTTCACAAGGGCTTCTGGAAACACCACCAAATGACACCGGAGAAAACTTCAGAATTCCGGCGAGGGCACAAACTCCGGCGAGGCAAAAATTTGGCAGAGATTCGGTGCTGGGATGGCTCAAAATCCTTCCCCCAACACCTCCTTTTATAGCCAAAGCATCAAGAGCACGAAGATGGGCCTACGACAGCTAGTTCGGCGCTCGCCAGAACCACGCCGGCGACCATTGGGCAAAGACTCCCGGACAACGACGATGGCAATTACGACATGCGCCGTAATTTACGGCGGTCGCCGTCGTAGCCTGGCATGCCAGCTACCACCTCGAGCATTGGGACGGCGGGCACCGTGACTTGTACGGCGGTCGCCGTTCTTGGATCCGCGACGGCGGTCGCCGCGACTGTACGGCGGTCGCCGTGACCAGATTTTCCCGCCCGTTCAGCTTTGAACAAACATGACATTAAACCGGGATAAAAATTATCGTACGCGAACGAATATTAAAATCCAAGGCATGTTGTCTGTATATTATTTCACTGAGAAAAATATTACAGATACAGAGCACATTACAGAATGTCTCAAACTCTCTGTATTTAATCCGACGTACACAACGGGTACTCGGGAAAATTCCAAAATTCCCAAAATAACCTTACAAAAATACGGGGTATCACATTGGGAGCTTGAAGTCGGGAGGTGGTGACGCGAGAAGTATGTGCTCCGCGAAAGCTCTAGATCCGAACAGGGCTAGCGGGAGCTCCATGCCCACCTACTCTGGATAGTATTGCGGCACCGTCTCCGCTTATGGTCTGCGGGGAGGTTCCCTTCTGGGCATATAGCGGGGTGGCTCATGAGTGATGGACACTTGGTCCATCGGTGGCCCCTCCCCATATTCCTCGCGAGGCTTATTCGCGTTGTAGGGTTCCTAAGGCGCGCACTGGGGTTGACGCGAATGCGGTATGGGCTCTGGCTGCGTGCTCCTGGTGTAGCCTCTGCCACTCTTGGAACTGGCGGAACTGCTCCCATTCGGCCTCGCTGAGCACCACCTCTTGCGGGTGGCTCCGAGGGGCTTGGCGTTGCGAATGTGCTTCTTCTAATATAGCCATTTGCGGGCATTCGCGATCCATGGCGCTTGGTTGTTGCTGAGCCTTGTTGCGCGAGTCAGTCCCCACGGTCAGCGCCAATGTTGAATCGCGGTTCAACTCTCGTGAACGAAGGCCAACACACCTTCGACTCGGGTTTTCTTCTTTCGATATTTGTTTTTTTGGAACGTTCTCAACTGCTTGGACTTGCCTCAGCTTCACGTGGAATGGGAGCGCTTGCTTCGTCTTGGTTTCGGCATGCGTGGTCTCCTTCTTCGCTTCTCATGTCGCCGATGATCGCTCTGGAGCTCCGACCGCCTCTCCTAGTTTTCGATCAGCCTTCTTGGACACCAGATTACTTGAAACAGCCCTGGAGATGTCTTCCTCGGGGGAGGGCTCTCCGACGCTCAAATTAGTAGAGGTTCGAGATCAAAAAGGCGGAAGAAAAAAGGGATGGGACAAATTGAAAACAGACTCTGATTGCTATTGACATCGAGGTTTTTCTCCCGCTTTTCTGGGTTGTTTGGGGAAGAAGAAGAAAAGGGAACGCAGCAAGATGGAGCGTGCTCTTGTCCCCCTCTCTCTCTCTCTCTCTCTCTCTCTCTCTCTCTCTCTCTCTCTCTCTCTCTCTCTCTTATAAACGAATGGCTGACACAAAGAGCAAAAAATGATCCTTTCTCTCTCCTAAATTTGAGATATTTATAGAGGAGTTTTTCTACCCCCAAAATGGCCATGCTGCACACTCGGCCGATGGGCTTCTTCTCTTTCTTGCGTGTCCCATGAGCGTGACCAGGCCCATGAATCCTTGCTAGTGTTAGCCGGCCTTCTCGCTTGTCTCGGCCTTAAACCCTTTATTGCTTGTTACTGAATCTGACTCCCACACTCTTGAGTCAAATGATTCACATGTACAGACATGATCAACATTTAGTTGTGCGATGAACTTGTTCAATTGTTGAATGTACATGATCTGAATCTAGGTATTAGGTGTGTTTCCCGTGTATGAAAAATATAGTAAAGCGATCGATCGAGGGGAGTCGAATATGGAAAAGGTTTCTTGCATTAGCAATACTATATCCCATCAGTGGCATTGTGTGGTTGTTGAATGTTGAACTAAAGGGCCAAATTGCAGTTATGCATCTCATGTTAATTGCTAAAATAAAGAACATCATGCCACTCGTTATAGTCAAATGCAGATCAAATTGAGAATTTTTTGGAAAGTAAATCATCCAATCAAAGTATGATTAACGTTTATTTGGAGGACTTAAGAAATCCAAATTGTGCCAAGTATTATTTGAGGTCATTGGATTTATGATTGTAGATTGCTCAAAGAGAAGCCAGTAAAACCTAATACCACATTTTAGAACTAAGAATGTTGTAAATGGCTTTGTACTTGAAGATGAAGCTTCACTGTTGCAACATAATTCTGACTTGCTGCCTTTCATTCTCTTCGTTGCATGATTTCAAATCCTGAACTTTTGTTACAATAGGAATTGGATAAAGACCAAATTCATCTAATTTCACTTTTATAATAACAAAACAGGCCGCCTAGAGCTATGCAAGTGGAAAGCGAGGAAGAATCAATTGTTGAAATGAAGACAAAAAGAGAGGAGAATTACCAGTGTATTAATATGGCAGTTTTGCAATGGAACACTAAGAAATTAGGGTTTACACGTAGGAAATATGTACAAACTGTCAATTAACCAAGTCCGACTGCAATTGCGGTGGAAGGAGTGACGATTGAGAGCCTGGATCGGAGCTTTCTAATCGAAGCTTGCCTATCCTTTCATTTTTATCCTAAAAAAATTCTTTGCACAGACAAACATAACGGCATCCGTTTGTATTAAACATTTTGGGTATTCCGTGAAAAAAACAATACACTTTAGGGTTACCATGTGAAATATGACAAATTTTGGGGTACCATGCGAATTAAGCAATTTCTCGGGGTACCATGCAAAAAAACCGTATTAAAAAATTAATTAGGGAAGGCGATAGTTTATGTATCATCAATGCAATTAAATTTTTTTGAAAGTACCTTAGGAAATAAGAACAATCATATTAAATATCATATCCGTATTTAACAATTTCGATGTTGTCCAAGTTTTTCATTGTTACAGGGAAGCGAATCAGGCTGTTGATTACCTTGTTACCCATTACATAAGTCCAACAACAGTTAGGAGTATTATCAGACTGCTCAACACCGCATGCAATACATCTTCAGCTAGGCAAGAGTTCTTTCACATCAACAGAAGACGTCATCTTTCATTGAAACATTTTGTAAAAATCATCCTAATGTGACCAAGTCCCATCAAGAGAGCCAAAAAAGCCTAGACAACCATGATGGCTCAAGTGATGGCTCAAGTGTCCAAGAAGAGCCTCCAAGCCAATCACGAGGGCTCGAGCCATTGCATCCAAATGGAGCTCAAGAAGGGACTCACATGCCATGGAGCTCCAAGCCTACTCCTTTTGAGCCAAACAACCTTCTCATGGCGTGTTCGGGCGCGTGAATTATGTCTTGTTTCTTTTATGGAAGTTTATGACATTATTAGACTTGGGTTTAATGTTTATTTTTTAGTTTTTCATTTTCAGCTTAAGTTAGGACTTTTGGGCCGCTTGTTGTTGTTGTTGGCAGCCACTCCCTTGTGTTAAGTGTGGCTAGCTTGTCATTTGTTGAACACGTTTAATCAGAATTGAAAATACAGTTATCGTTTTCTTGAAGCTCTCTCTTTTGGTTGAAGAACGACTTCTTCAATTCCTCTTGCTTGTGAGTTGCATCAAGCCTTGTTGATTGTTCATTGAGTGTGTCAAATCTCAAAGAACAACCAACCATTGTTCTTCTCGTTGGTGAGTTACATCCAGCCGAGAAGGAAACCTATCCCGCACTTGTCTCCATCGTCATCCTCAACAATACATCATCACGCCTATATCCTCATCACTCCATCATCATCCCTTCATCATTTCATCCAGATCTGGCCGTGTTCATCATCACCATCATCAAAAACTGAATCGACCTCCCTTGGTGTCCAAACCGAGATCTTGATCAACCGGGGATTAGACGAGCAATTACCTTGCACCAAGCCTTCTTAGATCCTTGCGCATATCACATCCATTGTGATAATCTACACTTTCCATATACTTGTTAGGGAGCCTAATATTTGCATTGCATAAAAAAAGTACAAATCTTCCTTTGGGTGAGAAATACGGACCATTATCAGCCATATGATGATAAATTGCACGGTTGGAATTAAAAGAAATGGATTACTTAAAAAAGGAAGAGAAAAATAGGCCGATTAATTTAAATTAGCAATTTTATAAATATTGTGAACATATGACAAGAAGGGAATTTTTTCAAATTGAATTGGTTTCGGAGATTGGGCTGGCCTCAAACGACGTCGTACGACTCTTCACTACAAAATTAATCATAGGAGATGTACATTCTTAAAAAACTAATAAATGCCAAGTTATATATTAATAAATGCTTATAAGTACAAACTCAATGTTGGAAGTGATGGAACACACTAATTTTTGCAAAATTAGCACTCGTCATCTCAATTCGTCGCATTCTCCCAAGCTACATCATCCGACACCCGAAGACTCACCAAAGCATGCGTGAAGCTTAATCAAACTGGTTGCTCAACCTAGGTGGTAATACAAATAATTGTTGCATGCTGGTGACGCAAGTAGGTGATGCATGTTGATGATGCAAGTAGTTGATGCATGTAGGTGATACAAGTAGTTGATACATACAAGTGATACAAGTAGCTGATGCATGTAGGTGATACAAGTAGCTGATGCAAGCTGATGGGTCAACACAACAAGCCACATTGGACTTTGCCTCTTAGGAAACATAGTCTAGAGGGTTTGCTTAGCTTAGAAGCAAGCTTCTTCTATAAATAGGCCTCCAACACTTCATTTGAGATGATCTTCGATACGACGCCCAATTTGTCAGTTTAGGATTGAAAGTTCGTGGGTGGTTCACGTGTAATCAAGTCATTGATTTGTAATCTATAGTTGAATCTATCAAGATGCAATAAAGAAGAAGGTGTCCATGCCCTTTTGATAGCCAACGTCGAATAAATTTATCATTGACTCTATAAATGCGGGAACCATCAGGAAGAGCACTACAACTTTTAATCAAGCAAAATCATGGCATCAAATTTTATCAACCAACCTTTAACTTGATTTATGGAATACCTTAAAAAAGGACAGTCCCAATCTTTTTCATTAATGGAAGCCTCATTTAGACTTATCCACGTAGAATTACTAGTCATCGGCGGGAAACAAGCTAGTAAGAACATTTGGATGGAAACAATGTAATGTTGAATGACATACATACCATCCTAACGTTGCTCGATGAAGAATGAGGAATGTCATGGTATAAGAAATAACCTGCTTGTATGATAGTTAAGAAAATCTGGTCATTGGGTTAAACTAACTTCTCAATGGACTAAAATAAATTTTGATGCTTCAGTAAAAGAAAATGGTCCCAATCACATTGGAATCATTTTTTGGAATCATTGTGGAGATGTTGTCTTCTTAGACAAGAAGTAGACAATTTGCTCATCTCCTCTTAAAATCGAGACTCTTGCCGCTTTAGAAGGTATTCGTAGGACTATGTCCCTTAACATTAGGCTTCTAGTGGTTGAGGGAGATAATTTAACTGTTATCAACGCCATTAGAGGTATTTGGAAAATACATTGGGAACTTTTACCTATTATTTCCGAAATTAAAATGCTTCTATATTATTTTACTAAATTTCAAGCATGTCATTGTTACCGAGAGAACAATAGAGCCGCTGACTTTTTGGTCAAAACATATATTTCTCCTATTTTGCTTCGGAGTACTATTATGGAGTACATTGCATTACAGCTCCCGCTTCAGCATCTACTTCGATTGCGTCATCAATTAATAAGAAGTAACACTAGTCTTCATGTTGCTTGTATGACACTTGTAAAAATCATCCGTTGTGATGATTTAGGTATTACTTCCACCATGTAAGGATAACTTTTGTTTGTCTAATAAAAAAATAAAAATAAATAACTTGCTTGGAAATCTTGACAAATAATAGTGAAAAGGCCATTTCTAGGGAATTGTGCTTTTTAGATTAGTTAAACTCAGAGTTCTGATATAGTATGGAATTCCACATTTGCACTCACTAGAGAAAGACTATTGCTTTGATAATACTCAATGGCTTGGAGGACAAAACTACATACACACTTCGTGTACATAAAAGCCTTACACTTAAAAGGACAAAATGGTAAAGTCCATATCAAAAAACTAGCAATTTGACTATTAAAGGCATACCTCGAAAAACAGAATACTTTAATTTCAAAAATTAAAAATAAATAATTAAATCAAACCCCATTATTCCTTCATCTTCCCCTTCCAGTCCACCATTTCTTTTCTTTTTTAGATCTATCATCCCCCTTCTAATCCACCATTCTATTTCTTTTTCAGATCTAGCTTCCCCCTTCTATTCCAGCATTCATTTTCTTTTTCAGATTTATTAAAAGTTGTCAGGAGTATAACATAATTTTTTACCACTCATTTCTTTTCATGTCAGCAAGATTTGAATCAAAAACTTCTTTTTCAGATCTAAATTTCATCTTACATGATTCAAAAAATTACAAATGGACTAGATTTGGGTCATCTGTTGGTGGAAGGCAGCGACGACGGTCGGAGGGAGTAACTAGCGTGATATGATTCTGGATTCCATCAAAATCCAATATGATCAAGATCACGCCAAGCCTTACATCAAGGACCCGACCCTGCAACCAACGCCATCGACGCGCCTCAAATTATGGTTTTTCAAGTTGTCTGCATCAATGACAATCAAACTGAACCCTAAAAGTCCCAACCTTCAAGATATGTTAAATGAAGAGTTCATACAAAGTATAAAGCCAATTGGAGGTGAAGAGCTTGGTGAGGTGGCTAGAGGAGCATCCCTGTGGCCCGACACCGGAACTCGAACTAGGGCAGAGAGGCATTATCAATTGGCTTGGTGGATTGGGCTGATGATGTGAAAGTCCCCATTGAGTCAATCGCAAGACCCCTGGAACGCAACATAGTCAAGCCAAGCACCGAACTTTGTCTCACAAATGCCTTGGAGGTTTCTCGCTCACCGAAGTGATTGCTTTGCTCTCGTGGTTTCCGTGGAAGCCTTGGGTGCACACCTTTGTTGAATTGCATGAAAACTCGAGAGGAATTCGATTGAAGACACTCGAAAGAGATCGAGTTCGCAACGATCAAAGAGATGGTCGTGAAGGATCCAAGATAGGATCTTTGTGACGATCAAAGTGATGATCGGTTTCTTGGACTCAAAGAGATGAGTCTTGACTCGAAGAGACGAGTTTGATTGATAAACCACAACAAGATAGATAGGGTGACGTCTAGGCTCAAGCAAGGAGATAACCTCGACTTTGATAAACTTAAGCAATTAAACGTACCTTATTGAATGACAAAACATGAATATTTAAAGACAATTTCGTGCCCTAATGGCTTGGAAAATAAGAAATTTATCTAATCTATCTAAGGCTAAAGATAAGGAAAATAGATAAAAGATAAAAACTTGCTAAATAAGCAACTATGAAACCAAACAAGCTTGGATCCTAATTCTTCTTATCTAATCCTAAGGAAACAATAAACTTATTAATAATGCTGAAAATAAAGATAATCTAACAAGCAAAATAGGACATAATCTTATCTAACTAATCTAGGTATGGAAAGTATCACTAAAACGAGATTTTGATCATCTTCTTGTTGAAGTTTCAATTTGATGTAAACTATGGAGTTGTAGATATTTGAATTATATTTGCAACACATCTTGAATCATCTCGACATCAATTTTATATCCACAGTTATGGCCGTTTTACCAAAGGTGGTCCAAAATTTGACGAGAACTAAAAACTTCAAAGTCTGACAAGAGTTCTCCTTTGCTTGAGCCTCTTCCTTAGAGGCCTTTGATTAGTCCTTCTATGGATTCCATCATGCTCCCCTATTTGGCTTTGAATTGTCCCCGATTCGACGTGGATGAAGCGAAAAACATGAAGGAGAGCCACATGAACACTCAAAATCTGCATAGGTACATCTTGCTTAATAAGCTTGGACCACATCAAAGATGGCTTCTGTGTGCGTGACGCCTCTGCATATGGTGAAGGAACGAGTTTAGTTAACACATAAGGAGCAATCATAGATGGAACATACACGGGCAGCGGCATTGGAGGAGGTGGTGTTGGAGTCGGTGAAGGCGGTGAAGGGTTGTGAAGCGGTGTGACAACATCAACAACCGGGTATGCAACGAACTCCTCCTTCAAACTTGATGTGAGGACGGGCGTGGACTTATCTATGAGAGTGGAAATTGATTCCACAACCACCAAATCAGTGGGTGTTGGAGAAGAATAAGCAAAGATCGGCACCAGGTTGCATGACTCCACGGGGCGATGATCTGAGCGGCTAGCTTCCGGACCACAAGCTCGGCCTCAACAAGGCAATCTTAGCCTGGATTGTAACATACATGACACGTTTCTCCTCCCGGGCGGCCTGGAAGGTGACAGTCTCCTCGGCCTTGGTGCGGTTGCTGGTTGGACGTAGAGGTGATTCCAATAGTGTCGTCCGTCCTTTGTTTGTGGAGCTTGCCTTGGTTCCTCGTAGTTGCAAAACCTTTTAGATTGTCGCCGTGGTGCCTTGTAGGAGCAAACCTTGGAGTCGCTTGGCAGCGGAAAAGCGTTAAAGTCGCGGAGTTCTGGGTTGCCATCATAGGGATCGTCATAATAGTTCTTGGGGCGCCGTTGTGGTGGAGCGTAGAAGTCATCATCGTAATAGACTTCATACATGGTGGAGAGGATAAAACATTGAAACAGAGATCAAGAACTTGAAAGAGATCAAGAACATTGATGGGACCAAAAGAGATGACCTTGAGAGACTCAAAGAGATGAATTTGGACTCGAAGAGACGAGTTGATTAATAACCACAACAAGATAAATAGTTTATGGCGTCTAGGCTCAAGCAAGGAGATAACCTCAACTTTGATAAACTTAAGCAATTAAACGTACCTTATTGAATGACAAAACATGAATATTTAAAGACAATTTTGTGCCCTAATGGATTGGAAAATAAGAAATCTATCTAAACTATCTAAGGCTAAAGATAAGAAAACTAGATTAAAGATAAAAACTTGCTAAAGAAGCAACTAGGAAACCAAACAAGCTTGGATCCTAATTCTTCATATCTAATCCTAAGGAAATAATAAACTTATTAATAATGCTGAAAATAAAGACAATCTAACAAGGAAAAATGGACATAATCTAATCTAACTAATCTAAGTATGGAAAGTAGATAATTCCCGCTAGAAATTGCACAACTCTCAGTAAACCTTGATTTTGATCCTCTTCTTTTTGGATGTTCGATTTGATGTAAACTATGGACTTGTACATCTTTGAATTATCTTTCCAAAGCATCTCGAATCATCTAGATATCAATTTTCTAGCCATAGGTATGGCTGTTTTACAAAAGGCTGTCCATAATTTGATGAGAACTAAAAACTTCGAACTCTGACAAGAGTTCTCCTTTGCTTGAGCCACTTCCTTAGAGGCCTTTGATTAGTCCTTCTATGGATTTCATCAGCTGATTTTTGGATATGTTCTAGATCATGGGCTTAAAGGCATTCTGTCCAAATTTCAAATCAAACAGACTACGGAGCAGAATGATATCGCATTCACAAGATCTATCTTTAAGTGTGAATCAAGGGTGTAAGACCCCAAGTCAAGGTGTCACAGTGCCATGAATCCCACCCAGAATCCATAAGGCTAGAGTATGTAAATAAGTACTATGTCGTCAAAACACCAATACAGATAATTAACCACATATGCCTATAGATGAAAATGACAAGTCACTGATATATAATATGCATTACAAACAATGTTCTAAAAATCCCCGGCTAGGGCCGCCCAGGCCCCGGCTAGGCGCCGGGCGATCACCCTCCGCCTAGGACCCGCCTAGATCCGCCTAGGCGAGAAGAATCCTCAAATGTTATGGAAGCTGCAACATCTTAGAAGATGACGGATGCATTAACATAATTTCGGGTTAGACTTTGTACAATAAGGCCCATAATATAATATTAAATCTCATTCCAACATAGTTTCATAAAAATAATGGATTTGGAAGAACATAATCAAATAATCACATGGATCATGCATTAAATTTTAGTCCGCCTAGGCCCCTGCCTAGCCGCCTAGGCGCTAGGCCCTCCCTCACCGCCCAGCTCCCGCCTAGCGACTTTTAGAACATTGATTACAAAGTTTACAACCAATGCGAAAAACGACAAGGTCTACTTGACATGAGAAGAACAAGACCTAGAGAGCTATCTAATCAATGTCGATGGTCACCAATCCCATCATGTCGTTCATGTGTCTGTGCATCGCTAATACCTGGATGTCAAACAGAGCCAGCCACAACGGGTCACTCTCTAAACTAGTAAGATACCCAACTAGGCATTCTCAAGTGAAAGCATGAAGGCATAGACACAAGACCAAGACAACTTACAAGTATAACAATATTATCAAACTCTATCAAACAACCACTCGATGTAGCCGAAAGTACTACTAAGTGCATAAGCTAATATATTACTAATAGTAATTAGAAGATGATACCACTTCTTCCCCTTAAGTCGCAACCTAAGAGGGGTAAATCCCGCTCGTTGGAATTTATATACTATTTGGGAACGCTCAGCATAATGTTCCCCGTGGAGCGTGCAACATAATTGCCCTTACTTAGCTCATAATGGGAACGCACAATATAATGTTCCCCCAACCATGGGTTTAGCTTATAATGGGAACACACATACATAATGTTCCCACAATCATATAATATATGCATACTTAATCTATAGCTTTCGGAACTTAGCATACTTGGAAAATATACAAGCTTATGGCACACTTAATTACCAACTAAGGGTAAGCAAGGCATCACAACATGCATCAATGCTTCACCTAGTAACACAAAAGAACACATAGCGAAGCACCAAACTAATTTAGCAACCAAGCAAGTCGAAGAAACTTGCCTGAAATTCTTGAATCTCTAACAAGACCGTTTGCACTTATCTCGGGATACACTCAAGTACCTTGACTGTGCAAGAGACGGTTGCATTTTGCAAGGGAATAAGAAGAAGAAAATGTACTAGCTAGAGTAGATTTAGGGGTATATATAAATGTAAACAATCTAGGTTTAGTTAAGGTGGTAGCCATGTGTATACACCTATACTTGATAAGTGTGTGCCTAAGAAATGGTGGCTTTATAGAATGCATAAGAACATAGGTGGAAGGCATGCAAAAGGTAGGTGGTTAGCATGTTGACACATACGAACGTAGGTGGAAGGCATGCAAAAGTAGGTGGCTAGCATGTCGACATAAGAACATAGGTGAAAGGCATGCAAAAGTAGGTGTCTAGCATGTTGACACATAAGAACATAGGTGGAAGGCATGCAAAAAGGCAGGTGACTATCCAAAAAAGAAGAAGCAAGGAGATGTCTACCCAATTAGAAAACAACACATACATAAACATAACTACTTGGCAAGCTTGTAAGTGGTACACATTAATATAATTTCATGCAAAATTAAATCCTCACCAGTTGGCCCTTTTAGGTATAAGAGATAGAGAGAGATCTCGGTCTAGGAAGCTTAGCTTGGAAAAAAAGGCTTAATCTTTAAGTTTCATAATAATAATTTATATAATAGCTAAAACTTATTTTAATCATGATGAAGACTAACGCGTCTTACTAAATTTTACCGCATTATGATAACTTACCCAAATTAGAGATATCACATACCTCCCCCCTTAAAAGGAGTTTCGTCCTTGAAACTAGGACACAAATAGCTCAGGATATCGCCCTCGCATGCTCATCTCGATCTCCTATCTTCCTCTACTCCATGGCATGACCATTGTACATTTACCAAAGGTACCACTTTCGTCCTCAATTATTTTGTTCGATGCTCTAAGATCGCCACTTGATGCTATTCATATGTGACATCATCAACTATCTCAATATCATCATAACTGATTATATGACTAGAATCAGCAACATGCTTCCGCAATTGAGATACATGGAAAATGTTATGCACTCTACTCAATGGTGGTGGTAAGGCCAATCGATAAGCGAGCTCGTCAACTCTCTCTAAGATCTCAAAAGTACCTATATATCTAGGGCTCAGTTTTCCCTTTTTCCCAAAGTGAAAGACTCCTCTAGTTGGTGATACTTTGACTAGCACATGATCACCAACTTCAAACTCTAAAAGACATCGTCGTTTGTCGGCATACGACTTTTGACGACTTTGTGCAGTCAGCAATCTCTTTTGAATCAACTTGATCTTTTCTTTCATCTCTTGAAGCAGGTCGGGCTCAGTCCTGATGGAATCTGCTCTATCATCCCAACATATTGGTGAATGGCACGTCGACCATACACCACCTCATATGGTGCCATCCGAATAGATGCATGCCAATTGTTGTTATATGCAAACTCTACTAATGGTAATTGAGCTTCCCAATCAGCTTTCCAGTCAAGTGCACAAGCCCGCAACATGTCCTCTAATGTCTGAATAGTCTTCTCAGATTGACCATCTGTCCGAGGATGATAAGCGGTCCTAAAATGTAGTTCGATTCTAAGTGATGCATGAATCGACTTCCAGAATCTCGAAACAAAATGACCATCCTGACTAGACACTATTGTTCTTTGGGCACCATGCAATATCACAATTTCTCTGATGAATATCTCTAATAGCTTCTCAGAACCCCAAGTCTCTCGAATCCCGAGGAAATGAGATGACTTTGTCAACCGGTCAACGATCACCCATATGGCATCCATGCCCTTCCTAGTTTTTGGTAATCTGGTAAAAAGTCCATGGAGATATCTTCCCACTTCCACTAAGGAATTGGGAGTCAAGCATAAAGTAAAGGGTTGAAATAAACTCTACAACGTCATTTCTCATGTTGGGCCACCAATAAAGTTGTTTGAGGTCTTTGTACATCTTACTTGTGTCAGGATGCATAGAGTAAGGGGTTGCATGAACCTCTGTCATAGTAGTCTTCTCAAATTTTCATCAATTGGGACACAAAGGCGATTCCTAAACCTTAGAACTCCATCCTCATCCACTAGAAATCCTGGTGCTTTCCCTTGGAGCACCTCCTCTCGGATTCCAACTTACATTATATCCTTACACTGCCCTTGTTGAATAGATTCCAACAATGAAGATCGAACTATAGGCTTATTTAACTATCTTTGAGTTCCTGGGAGCAAAATTTTGATGCCATTTCGGATCAAGTCTTGTTGTAGAGCCGGTTGTACTGTTAACCGAGAGAGTATTTGCTCCTGCACCGACTTCCTGCTCAATGCATTAGCTACCACATTAGCCTTCCCAGGATGATATAAAATCTCAAGATCATAATACTTAATCCACTCTAACCATCTTCGATGCCTCATATTCAACTCCTTTTGTGTAAAGAGGTACTTCAAACTCTTTGGATCTGTATATATTTGGCAAGTAACCCCATAAAAGTAGTGATGCCAAATCTTTAGTGCAAAAATGACCGCTGCAAGATCTAGGTCGTGTGTTGGATAATTAGCCTCATGAGTTTTCAGTTGGTGGGAAGCACCTCCTCTCGGATTCCAACTTACATTAGATCCTTACACTGCCCTTGTTGAATAGATTCCAACAATGAAGATCGAACTACTAGCATATTTAACTATCTTTGAGTTCCTGGGAGCAAAATTTTGATGTCATTTCAGATCAAGTCTTGTTGCAGAGCCGGTTGTACCGTTAACCGAGAGAGTATTTGCTCCTGCACCGACTTCCTGCTCAATGCATTAGCTACCACATTAGCCTTCCCAGGATGATATAAAATCTCACGATCATAATACTTAATCCATTCCAACCATCTTCGATGCCTCATATTCAACTCCTTTTGTGTAAAAAGATACTTCAAACTCTTTGAATCTGTATATATTTGGCAAGTAACCCCATAAAAGTAGTGATGCCAAATCTTTAGTGCAAAAACGACGCTGTAAGATCTAGGTCGTGTGTTGGATAATTAGCCTCTTGAGTTTTCAGTTGGTGGGAAGCATATGCAATAACTCGTCCATGTTGCATCAATACACATCCCAAGCCTTGCCTAGAAGCATCGCTATACACAGCAAATCCACCAATACCCTGAGGTAAAGTCAAAATTGGTGCAGTTGTCAATCTTTTCTTGAGCTCCTCAGAAGTTCTCATACAATAATCATCCCACTCGAACTTCTTAGTCTTGCGTAGTAGATTAGTCAGTGGTTGGGCAATAAGAGAAAACCATTCCACAAACCTTCTGTAGTACCCTGCCGAAAATGTGTTAAATATAAATAAAATAAGAAGAGTAGCTATGCAAAAAACCCCAACAAAAAGGTTATGGGATGCAAAAGACAAAATGGGAACAAGTGCAGAGACCCTAAAAAGCTAGAGTCAATAATCACAAGCAACAACACCGAGAGCCAAAAAAACCCATAAATTCCAAAAAATAGCCAACAAGAGAGCCAGTAAAAACCTTCTAAACAAGCAAACAAATAAGAAGCAGTAGAAGAAGAACAAAAATCTGCTTCGAGCAAACCATAGCAAAAACTCCAGAAGCAACATCCAAACTCCAAACCAAAGGCTGACCTATCTGTAGATAAATGAAGCAAGCACCAAAAGTCGACCCAAAGGATATGACACTCAAATGGATATCGTGCTAAGCAACATAAAGACCACACAAGATCACAAAATCAAACACCAGTAGTTGTTCGAGACAGGGAAAGGCCGAAAGGATAAGGGAAAGAAAAAGGGAAAGGAAAGGAAATAGAGGGGGGACGGAGGGGGGCACTAAAGTCAAGAACTATAAAAGCAATAAGTGACAAGATAACTGAGAACAACAAAGACTAATTCAAGAAAGATAGTTAGGACAAAAGCTAACTCAAGTGTACTTATCAAAACCAAGTCAATAATGTGCTCGTGGGATCCGAATTTTTCTAAGCTCAACTTCTTTTTCAACTTTTCGCTGAGTTCGAATTTTTCTAAGTCTCGCTTCTTTTCGTCAACAGAAATCAATTCAAAATGGTAGAGTAAGAGAGGAAAAAGGAAGATCTTATAGACACATAAATATGGGATCCGTATTTTTCTAAACTCAACTTCTCTTCCAATTTTCGTTGAGTCCGAATTTTTCTAAGTCCCACTACTTTTACTCTTAAGAAAGATGCAAGAAGAAATGAGAAAAGTAAAAAAACACAAAAAACTAAAGAGTTGGCAGGAAATCACCAACTATCTGTATGAAAGAAGTCATGCATAACTAAGTAATCCATACCTAGAAGCAAAAATAGAACCCACAAAGGTGCAAAGGAAGGAAAGGGGGGAACGAAAAGGGTAAAGAAAGGAAGGAGACAAGTCAAGCCGAGGGGCCACAAAAGGCATGAGGCACACTTTCCCACAAGGAAGAGGACCGAGAAGGAGACAAGGAACCAAAACAAAAGAAAGAACAACAAAAAGGGACAACAAGGAACCAAGAGAAAGGAACATAGAGGGTGACAAAGAAAAGACTGCAAGCTTGAATTCATGAGAAGCTATGGCTTGAAACTTTACCTTGACAAAGCACGGATACTAGCTGATTGTAGATATCCAAGGATCTATGAGGTACACACCATCAAACCACTAATAGACTCACCATAAGGACAATAGTTTAGGGAAAAGGATTGGAGCGGAGTAATATGCTGCGAAAACTGTCTTCTCTTGTATTCCTAGCCTTCTTCATTCATAATCTATCCTTACAGTAAGAGACAATAGTAGCAACTAGTTGAGAGGAGGAGACTGATTCATTTCTGTAGATCCTGCCATTACGGGCGAGCTAAGAGAAATATGCAAGAGCATTTAAACTAATCATTTTAGCAAAAAAGATAAATGAAGACTTACCTGAGGAGTTATCAAACCAATAAAACCAGTCTAGAAGAGAGTTTTCCCAATGTGTAATAAGATACCAGGCAAATACTCTACGGGCTACGTCCATAGTAAAAGAGCATTCAAACCAAAGATGAGAAACACTCTCAGAAGGATGGTTGCAGAAAGCATATGCAACTACTGAAGAGAGGTTCCAATCATGAAGTTTCTGATGAGTAGAGATTCTATTATGAATTTCCATCCATACTATAAACCCCCATTTCCTAGACTGACCATGCTTCCATATAAGAGGGGCCCAGAAGACTTGGTTGCCATGGGACCGCAGTATATTGTAAATCTTTGAAGTGTCCATCTTTCCATCCGCACTCACAATTTCAGTCACAATATCCATCTCCACATGACGATTTTGAAGAATCAAAGGTTTTAAGTCATTTCCGACTTTTATCAATGAATGCCATATCTAGGAGTCCGAGTGTCTCTTGGGAATATCCCAAAAATCATCCCTTTTCTCAATATTCTTATGATACCACTTTGTCCAAATGTTAACCCTTCCACCAGATATCCACACCAAGTTTAAAGAGAAGAGTTTTGTTCCAGGATAGAGCTTCTTTGATACCCAGACCTCCTTTCTCAAAAGGACGGGTGATATTCTTCCAAGCTATGGGACTTTTGCATTCTTCGTTTCTACCACTCCGGAGGAATCTTCGACATGTCTTGTTAATATGCTTGATAACAACAATAGGAAACAGATGTGTTTGGCTCCAAAAAGATTGAATACCTCAAAATACATCCATAATGAGTTCTAGTCTGCCTGCATAGAAAGTACGTTTACTCGACCAGTGAAGAAGGGCAGAATCAAATTTATGAATGATAGGGGCATATTCCCTGACTTTGATCCTTCTAGAGTGCAGCGGAACACCCAAGTAGGTAATTGGGAGGGAGACACTGGAGAAGCCAAGAAGGGAAACAATAATATCAGAGGTATTTGAATCAACACTAGAGAGAAAAACCTCACTCTTCCTGACATTAACAACAAGACCAGAAAGGGCTTCAAAATCACTCAGACATTGCTTGATAATAGCAATAGACGACATGTCACCTTTACAGAAGAAAAGTAGGTCATTAGCAAACATCAGTTGGGAGAGTTTCAGCGATCTACATTTAGGGTGGAAGTGGAATCCTTGCGTTCTAGCTGCATTCTCCATCATTCTAGATAACATCTCCATGATGATCACAAACAGGTGTGGGGAGAAAAGATCACCTTGCCTTAGTCCTCGTTTGCCCTGGAAAAACCCATCATCCTTGTTTGCCTTGGAAAAACCCCTCATTGTGTAGTACCTTGCCAAACCAAGAAAACTCCTAACTTCTTTCACATTCTTTGGAGTCTTCCATGCATGGACTGCTTCAATCTTTTGAGGGTCAACCTTGACACCATCTGCTGAGATGACATGGCCTAGAAAAGTAACCTCCGACATCCAGAAATCACACTTGGAGAGCTTGGCATATAGTTGGTATAGTCTAAGCCGGCCCAAGACCAATCTTAGATGTTTGACACGTTCTTCTTGACTTCGAGAGTATATCAGAATATCATCGATAAAGACAACAACAAATTGATCCAAATACTCTATAAACACTCGATTCATCAACTCTATGAAGACTGAGGGCCTTAGTCAAACCAAAAGGCATTACCACAAACTCATAATGTCCATACCTCATTCGTAAGGCAGTCTTGTGTATATCTTCATCCTTAATCCTCAACTGATGATAACCTGACCTCAAATCGATCTTAGACAAGACCGAGGCACCGTGAAGCTGATCCAATAAGTTGTCAATACGAGGAAATGGATACTTGTTCTTCACTGTAACCTTATTTAATTCTCTATAGTCTATCCATAGTCGAATGGAACCATCCTTCTTCTTTACAAACAAGTCAGGTGCTCCACAAGATGATGCACTAGGCCGAATATACCCTTTCTCGGCCAATTCCTCAATCAACTTCTTTAGCTCATGCATTTCCACATGCGTCATCCTATATGGTTCTCTTGAAACTAGCATTGTCCCGGGCTCTAAATCAAGTAAATTCAACTTTGCGGTGTGGTGGCAATCCATGCAACTCATTAGGAAATACATCAGTATATTCTTGCACGACGGGTATATCAACTATCTTCGGCTTTGAATCTCTTCACGCAACACATAGCACCAATACCCAACGCAATCCTAATTCAATAACTTGGTTGCTTCCATGGAATTGATCAACTTCACAGACTCGTTAGGTTGGCGGCCTCTAAATACATGCTTGGTTCAGTCATATGAGGTAACCGTAACTATACGATCCCTAATATCCATCATTGCTTGGTGCCTTACCAACCAATCCATGCCTAGAATGACATCATCATGGTGTAAGACCATAACAAGAAAATCA
Source organism: Rheum nobile (assembly GCA_027886185.1). Taxonomy (NCBI): domain Eukaryota; kingdom Viridiplantae; phylum Streptophyta; class Magnoliopsida; order Caryophyllales; family Polygonaceae; genus Rheum; species Rheum nobile. The sequence goes on along the minus strand of WOAB01000566.1, from coordinate 3,188,088 downwards.
CATGCCCAATCCCGGTCACCTATACAGATCGGACAATTCCTAAGCTCACGGTTCCCAACTATCTTACTTCCATCAGGCATACCCACAACAAAAGGCTGGCAATCATTAATGCAACTAAGGCCAAGCCTTTCAACACATTCATCAGAAATAAATGAAAGGGTAGCCCCAGTATCAAAATGTATGCTAAGAGGTTGAGAGCAAATCCATAGCGTACCTATAGTGGTGGGAGCGTTAGGCTCGTCAGCCCTTCTCATCTCAAACACTTTATGTGGAGCTATTCCAGCACCAAAAGTACTACCTCTATTACCACGACCTCCACCCCGAGCTATTCCCGAACTCTATTGATGTGATTGTGTCGGCGCCTGCCTATACTGATGACTTGTGCCTCTCGGGGTAGCGATGAGGCTTGAGATGGATCAACATTCTTTTGGCAACTGTAAAGAGCAATATAGCCATCTCGACCACAATTATAGCACTTCAAAGGGGGCTTAGGACACTCATTTTTTAGATGATATGGCTCTTGTAGTTAAAACAACGTCTACCCTCTGTAACCGATCCAGATTGTTGCGACGTTCCCGTACGGTCATTCCTCGGAGGTAGATGTGACCTTCCAGATGGTGTTGGTGTAAAATTGGGCTTCTTAAATGTATGGTCCCATGTACCTGGAGGGGTTGATTGAGTCATTTGTCTCTTGTTACTCTGATCTGGATCCTTGGTTGAAGACGCCATCTCAAATGCCACGCGTTGTCTTAGTACTCCCTCAAGGTGTTGCACTGAAATCCCGAAACATACCTTTGTACTTCTGGCTTTCATCAGGCCTCAAAATGACAAATCTTTTCCTCTTCGCTGTCAATCAAATGGGATACATGGCATAGTTCTTGTACTGTCGAATTGCCTGAGCCACCAAAATATCATGCAGTTGAGGAGCAAAGAACTCTCTCACCCTAGCTCTACGAATGAGTGATGGACAATATTCTTCTTCAAGCATGTTTCTAAATTCTTCCCAAAGGACAACACGTCCCTCAGGTTTGAAGACCCTCTACCATTTTACAGCATTTTCTTTCAGTAAGTATTGTACTATATACATCAACCTCTATTCAGGGCACCTCATACCCTCAAGAAAAATCTCGATCTCAGCCAACCAATCATCAAGGTTTCTAGTGCCATCGAATGTTGGTGGCTTCATCTTTTGTAACTCAGTAAGGTATCGATTAAATCATGTTTATTGCGGCTCCGGTTGGGGTAGCGCGACTGGTTGTGGTGGTGGTGCCTGTTGTGGGATCTGTTGTGTTTGATTTAGTACAACTTGAATGGCTTGAGTTATCATGGTTTGTATCATGACCTGAATTCAAGCAACATGCAAAGCTGGAGGTACAACTCGTTGTCTCACAGACGCAAATGGTGGTACACCCTGCGATACTACCCTACCTTGCGCACCAACAGCATGTGACACTTGACTTGCAACAAAGTCTTGATCATCAGTCTCCATAGCAGGTGGGGGCAAATCAACCTCTCCAAGGCTAATAACTCTACGAGGTCATACTCTTCTTGTACCTCTATGTGCCATAGTTGTACCACTTTGTAATTGTTAACGATAAGTGTATACAAACAATTAAAGAAGCAAGTTTTTCTGCACCGACAACATGGGAGATTGGCTACCAATGTTGCTAACCCTAAATGAAATCCAACAATATTAACCAATGGCTCTGATACCAACTTCTGTAACACCCCAAGTCAGGGTGTCATAGTGTCGTGAATCCCACCTTGAATCCACAAGGCTAGAGTACGTAAATAAGTACTATGTCGACACAACGCCAATATAGATAATTAACCACATATGCCTATATAATATGCATAACAAAGTTTACAACCAACGCGAAAAAGGACAAGGTCTACTTGACATGAAAAGAACAAGACATGGAGATCTATCTAATCAACATCGGTGGTCACCAATCCCATCATGTCGTTCCTGTGTCTATGCAGCACTATTACCTAGATGTCAAACAGAGCCAGCCACAATAGGTCAGTCACAAAACTAGTAAGATACCCAGCTAGGCATTCTCAAGTGAAAGCATGTAAAAATAGACACAAGAGCAAGGTAGCTTACAAGTATAAAAATATTATCAAACTCTATCAAACAACCACTCGATATAGCCCAAAGTACTACTAAGTGCATAAGCTAATATAATACTAATAGTAATAAGAAGATGGTACCACTTCTTCCCCTTAAGTCGTAACCTAAGAGGGGTAAATCCCGCTCATTGGAATTTACCATTTGGGAATGCTCAGCATAATGTTCTCCCTTTTAGCGTGCAACATAATTGCCCCTACTTAGCTCATAATGGGCACGTACAACATAATATTCCCCCAACCATGGATTTAGCTTATAATGGGAACACACATACATAATGTTCCCCCATTCATATAATATATGCATACTTAATATATAGCTTTTGAAACTTAGCATACTTAGAAAATTTACAAGCTTATAGAACACTTAATTACCCACTAAGGGTAAGCAAGGCATCACAACATGCATGAACGCTTCACATACCAACACACAAAAGAACACATAGTGAAGCACCAAACTAATCTAGCAACCGAGCAATTCGAAGAAACTTGCATGAAATTCTTGAAACTCTAACAAGAACCATATGCAATTATCTCGGGATACACTCAAGTACACTGACTACACAGGAGACGACCAAACGAAGGATTGCTTCAGTATTGCATTTTCCAAGGGAACAAGAAGAAGAAAAATGTACTAGCTAAAGTAGGTTTTGGGTATATATATGTACACAATCTAGGTTTAGTTATGGTGGTAGCCATATGTACATACCTTTACTTGACAAGTGTGTGCCTAAGAAATGGTGGCTTTCTAGCATGTTGCTACATAAGAACATAGGTGCAAGGCATACAAAAGGTAGGTGGCTAGCATGTTGACACATAAGAACATAGGTGGAAGGCATGCAAAAGTAGGTGGCTAGCATGTTGACACATAAGAACATATGTGGAAGGCATGCAAAAAGGTAGGTGGCTATCCAAAGAAAAAATAAAAGCAAGGAAATGTCTACCCAATTAAAAAACAGCACATGCATAAATATAACTACGTGGCAAGCTTGTAAGTGGTACACATTGATATGATTTCAAGCAAAATTAAATCCTCACCAGTTGGCCCTTTTAGGCATAAGAGATAAGAGATAGAAGGAGATATCGGTTTAGGAAGCTTAGTTTGGTAGGAAAAAGAGGCTTACTCTTGAAGTTTCATAATAATATTTTATATAATAGCTAAAAATTATTTTAAATATGTTGAAGACTAACGCTTCTTACTAACCTTTACCGTATTATGATAACTTACCCTGATTAGAGATATCACAAAGGGCATGATCGTTCTCTCAATTGGCTTGGCCGTTTGAGCTGCATTTTGGATATGATGTTTTTAGTTGGTGTATCTTGGAAGTATCCAAAAATCAGGCCCATTGGAGTTACGAGATGGAAGATCTAAAGATTACAAGACTAATTTTTTTTTTGCTTTTCTTGCAAGATAAGTTTTGTGACATTTTGAGATTAAGAGTAGGGTTTTAACATTTCGTTTTTACTTAAGCTTTGATTAATTTGAATGCAAAACATTGAGTTTCTCAATTAACTTTGAGCTTCTCGGTCTTTGAGTGTTTTGTCTTGGTGAGTCATATCCAAGTCAACTCAACTTACTCGGTTTTGGTGAGTCATATCCAAAACCGGTGAGAAACCCTGGTGAGTCATATCCTTGGTGGATCATCGATAATTCATTTTTAATCTATTGGTGTGTAATATCCAATAGATCCAATCTGCCTATCCCTTTATCTTTCTTGCATTTCAAAACCCAAAATCCTACAAAAAGAACCATTTATGTTACTATCTTGCCATCAAATCAAGAACATCAAGAACGAGGCTTTGGAGGTGACTTTTTCTTGAACCAATGCGAGGATTCTTAGGGGGAAACACATCATAGCGGAAGTCGGAGAGAGTAGCTGTCAGTGGTCGGAGGGAGGAGCCGATGTCGGAGGTGGTGAATAATGTTTTTTCCAAATCAGATTTCCATATACATGTGATGCAAAAAAATCTAAAATTGGCTAAATCTATTGGTGGAGGCCACAGTCAACGTTGGTCGGAGGGAAGAACCTAATATGTTTGTCGGTCGGAGCAAGGTGACAACCACAAGTAAATGTATCACACATAGCAATGTTCAAGTCATATTTCATCATTTTATATATTGATAATACAAGAAATATTCTCTACCAAAAATCTAAAGAAAATAAGTCTTTTGGTTTGATTGTAATATGAAGATTCAAGCATGAAGTCATTCTAAATATCTAAGTATGTGAGAGTTAGAGAGCCAGAAGAATGAGAGAAATGGCAAGTCATAAGGTTGGATTAAAAAAAGTTAAAAATACTAAAATAACCTTAGTATTAAATTAATGTAGTTTTTTTATTTTATTATTATTTACATTAAAGTGACACATGTATTATATTAATTGGAGATAAATCCTACTCCAATTTACACCAAGTGTAGGTGTATCACTGTCTTGCATTGGCCAAGGGAATTTTGCCGCTAACAATTCAAATACAACCGCGTTGTAGAAGAAGTGGGTGAATTAAAAGTGAGTAGTGATGTGAGACAACTCAGTGAGAGAAAGGATTAACCATTGAGGAGTGTTTGCCCCTATTTGAGGATTTTTGTAAAAAAAAAAAGCTTAATCATTGGTTGAAGTGCCCTACCTCTCTAAAATGTATTGAGGACTTGAGATGCACATTTGTAATTATGAAGTAGTGTTTGACATGATTGATGTGAAACAAGATCCTTGAAGAGGCCTTGCTTCACCGAAATGGCTCGATCATGGCACAAGCTTGCTCCTTTCTTCTCCTTGGCACCAAGGTTAGTTCTTGAGCTCTTCTTGGAGTCCTTTTGAAGGTGGAAGCATGTGGAAATGGAGATGAAGTCGGCTGAGTTGTGAAACTGAAGCCAAGAGATGTGTTTGAGTGTGTTGGAAGGTGTTTGAATGAGGTAATGCCAAGGTAACCTCAAGGAGGTTCCTTGGCTGAGATTGGAGAGATTTCGAACCAAGAACAAGATGTTGTTGAATGAAAATGCTACTTGATTGAGTGACGACTTCGAACAATATAGATCTAAAGCTTGTGGCTTTAGATGGAGAGCTTAAATCGGGGAGGACCACCTCAACCCTTGAAGGAGGACCACCTCAACTTCTTTGCAAGCTTTAGCTCTCAATCTTCACCAAGTGAAAGAGGAAGCCAAGAGTTGGCTTAAATAGCTAGGATTTCTAATGAGCTAAGAGTCCACATGCAAGAGGCCCAACTCACCCACTTTAAGAAATGTAAAGACTTAAAATGAAGCTACTAAACATAGTAAGACAAGGATAGAGGCCACGTGACTAGAAGCGGCACTTGACATGGTCGATGCCTTGAGTGTCTTGGCATTGGAGGCATCGATGCCTTGGATGTCATGGCCTTGGCGAGAGCCACTCCTTGGCACATGGTGGCAAGGCACAAGGATTGGCGCGGTCGGGCACAAGTGATGGCGAGGCCATTGTCCGGGCACAAGTGAGTGGCGAGGCACAAGGATTGGTCTTGGCCGGGCACAAGCGATGGCAAGGCCATTGTCCGGGCACAAGTGAGTGGTGAGGCACAAGGATTGGCGCAGCCGGGCACAAGCGATGGCAAGGCCATTGTCCGGGCACAAGTTGGTGAGCGGTGCCCGGTCTTCCATGGTGGTCATCTTGTAGAGGCGAGGTGCCAATGGCTCGCCGGTGCCGTTGATGGAGAACAAGGGAGGTTGGAATCCATCATTCTCCCCTTCTTGAGGTAGAATTGTCCTCAATTCGTCATCAGTTTCCGGGGGCACATAAGGCCCGAAATTTGCCACAAGGAAGCTCGAAAGGGCACCAATCACCACGTCGTTCTTGCACCGAAGAGGCACCACATAGGCCATGAGCATGGAAGCTATAGAAATGTACTTACAACAATGCAACTCAACAAGAAAACGTGACTCCATCCAATGGTTCAGGGTTGGCCTACGGCTGGACCTAGGCAAGGATTCAAAGCAAGGGTGAGGCACCAAACAGTAAACCCGAGAAGGGCCGAGGGCGTGCGGGATTCCATTACATGGCCGCTCATGGAAAACCAATAACATAGGCAGGCCTGGAGCATTAAATGTCATTGTACACGCTAGGGCATTGGTCATGAGGGGGGAATGGACTGCTACAACTATAGTGGAGTCCCTCCCCTTTTTTAGAGTTGAGCATCCCCCGTACAAGAGACATGGAGACAGCCCTCCCAAGAGTGGTGGATGTGGAAAAGGTCACATTAAGATTGGGGTGGGTAGATCTAGAAATCACCAAAAGGAACATCTCATACACTGTGAACCCCAAGGAAAGATGGTGGAACATCCTAGGTTGCCAAGGGGGATCTAGTGTGTTGGCTTGGAGGAAGTAGCTATCATCCTCAAAATAACTCTCACCCGGAGGTTGTACTAACATAGGCCACAAGGAGGGGTTTTTAGCCGGGACATGGTGTGTGGACATTCCCAAGGGGCCACGGTCTACCTGCGTATCCTTAAGTAATGGCCGCTTAAGAAAGGAGCTAGGTCTTTGTATCCTACCGGTATGGGTGCAAAAGCTCTCATCCACAACAAAACTATCAAGCTCAATGTTAGGGATAGAATCCTCAAAAGGGGGCCTTGGAGGGCCAGGATAAAATGTTTGTGCTATCCTAGGCAAAGGGACCACAACACATGAAGAGATGTCGGCGGTAGGCACAAGTAATATAAGACACTGTGTGGGCATCAACAAAACATATAAACCTACAAGAAAATCAGAATAATGAGGCAACCTTATTCCCCCAAGAAAAATGGACAATGTAAGAACAAAAGGTCCAAATTCTATATGAAGTGCAAGGACGCATGCAAAAATAATGTCACTACCCTTCTTATGCCTAAGTAGATGCCTCATGATACAACAATTTAGACTATTATCATACTTAGACATGGAGATAATGGCATGCATTAAGTGAAACTTCTTGGACATGAATTGAGATATGGAACTACAATGCAAACAAGAGAACATAGTCCTAGATGTAAAACAGCTCGTCATTTATGAAAAGTGCTCTATCCAAGGTTGTAACATTAAACTCATGCAATTTGTCACTTAATGACACAAAAGAGGAAAGAGAGAAGGGTTCTTCCCTGAAATTAGGAGCCTTTAGGACGCCTTTCTTTTCTTGGCCAAGAGCTGATTTCTCGGAAAGCTCATCATCCATGGCATCAACCTTCTCTTGGAGTGAGAATGGCAAGCAAGAAGGAACCATATGTGTGACATCCGTCCATGTAGTGGCCAAGGAAATTATGGAGCTTCGTGTAATGGTGGGGTGACAGGCCTAAAGTCGTATGCCTAATCAAAGAAATCGTAAAGTACCTACTAAAGAGTATAGCAAGCAAGTCAGGGTCGAACCCAAGGGAATCAGGTTATCAATTCTTGTGTTTTTCAAGTCACCAACTAGGAACTGGGAGGGGGGGGGGGGGGGTTGTATGATTTTTTGAACCAAGTAATTAAAACAAAGCAAGTAAACAGATTCGCAGGCAAAGGTTGTGAATATGATGGGGAAAAGCATCACACCTGACAAAGATCCACACAACAAGAGATATGGTTGATCACTGAATTCTATCAATCTCAAGTTCTTATCTTTCCTTTAGTTGTTCTTATCCCGATCATAGGTAACTATTAGTTCTACCAGCCCTAATAGTACTTATTACTAAGTCAAATCCGAAAACCTTCAAGACTCAACAAAGCAATAGCATTCAACCAAAGATTCAACAAGACACATGCAATAGAAACAACCCGTTACTATAAGCACGCAATTAACTCTCTCTCATGATGAACACTCGCAACCCGCTTATGTAAATCGTGTTTGCTACTAGATATGCATCCCGAACCCAGAATCACAAGTCCTAGCAATTAGGAAGATATCAATAGACCTAGGTAGCTACTCTAGATAAATCGACATAAACCCATAAACATTCAAGCATAAGAGAATTAATCCAACTAGATAGGAAAACGAACAAGAGTAGAAAACTCACAACCAATCAATTGAAGGCTTCAAAACGTCAAGTGCAAAAATGGAGGTTTAGTTCTCCATAGGGTTTGTGAGAGAAAAATGATGAAAGGTGGCAACTAGGTTTTGAGAATAGATTCTTTTTTAAAAGAGTCTAAAACCCAAGCTTAAATACTAAGGAAATAATTCAGAAATAAAGAAAAGAAAATAACAAACTTGGAAACAAAGTTTCAGAAATAAAATAAAAGGAAATAACAGATCTCGGAAATAAATCCGGAAAAGGCTTCAACGCGTCGCCACCGCGGGTGCGGCAATACCCACCGCGAGGTGCAGTGGGTCTCCAGAATTCTTCTTCAGCTGCTACTTCATTCTTCTCATGTGTAGCTCTTCAACTCTTCATTCCACTTCACTCTGAAGTGTTGTAAATCTCATGATATCTTCACTTCTCGTCCTCTTGTCCGGATTACAGAATTACAACCAAGACATACCTAAACAACAACTAAATCATGCTAATAACCACTAGATGCGCTATACAATATATCGCATATCAAATTCCCACATACTTAGACCTTTACTCGTCCCGAGTAAGCTAAAAACTGAACTCACTCCATCAATCACACTCCAAGGCCTCAGGAAGTACAAGAAAATATGACACTAGTGGTTACAACACATCAACAATAAGCTCCAAGACAACCAAAACAAGTGATGCAAAACTCATCTAATCCTCACTCCATCTAATCACCTTATTCCTCCATAGTGGCCTACCCGAGTCCTCCTTATGACTCCCCTTCTTATGTCACCAACGCTAAAATGAGGAAATCCTAATAGTCTTTCAATTTTTTCTTTCACTCATTTTGCCTAAGTGCCTTTTCAGGTTTTCACCTAGCCACTCATTTCATTTTTCTAGATGGACTCACATATGCTTACATCACTCCAGTCTACTTTTGCCCCAGCCTAGTGCTGGTCAGACTACCTATTTTTTGCCTAAGTCGCCCTATCGGGTTTTCGACTTATCCTAGGATTTTGATTGCCTTTTTCAATATTTTTTTGGCTTTTTCGTTTTTTTTTCTCTTTTTTTTTTAGAGTAGAAATGAAAACTTCAAACAACTTCAAATAACTCAAACAAATGCAGAAACTGTATAAAAAGATAGATAGCAAGTCGACTCCCTCCCCCATACTTGAAGTACACATTGTCCTCAATGTGGAAAATAGAAGACAATTAGTGGGGAAAAGAAGAAAAACTCACTGGGAAGGTGGAGGTCCAGGCGGATATGGAAACCGCCCAAAGAACTGACTCTGCTGCTCTTGCAGCTCCTGGAGCTGCTGGCCGTAATGATCCATCCTCTAAAAAATCTGGGTTTGAAACCCCTGAAATCGCCCATTGAAGCCCTGCTGCCATTGCTGCTGTTGCAGCGACATAGCCTCCATCTGTCGATACATCATGTCTTGCCAAAGGTCCATGGGTGGGGGCCCCTGATCAGCTGCGGGCATCTCCTCATCATCATCATGGACGGGAGCCCTGCTCGAACTTCCCGATGTAGCCCTCCTCCGTCGGGGCGCGGGTGGAGATTCAATAATCTCAGTAGCGAGAGAACCCTCTAGCGATGTGATCGGGTCAGAGGGAAGGAAAAAATTACTAAACTCAGGCCCATATGGTAGAGGCCTAGGCAATGTCAGGATGTGGCTCTTGTCAGCATATGAGCACCAAACTAACTTCTTCTTGCAAATTTTCATCATGTTGCACTTCTTTAGCAGGTTCACATCAAAGACATAAGACATGAGGGGTCTCTCAAAATCCTCAACCAGAAGAACCCTTTCTGCAATGAGGGTGATCAAACCACCCTGAATAATATCTTGCATCTCGCCCTTGCGGATCCACTTGAGCGCGCCGAGGAAGATGAGCAACCAGTCGGGGACAATCTTCGCATGTGGTAAGACACTGAAGAACCAATGCAAATCCTTGAGGGGCACCTTATTATCCTCCTTATGGCCCAGAAGAGTCCCCATCATGACCTTGTGTATCATCCGTAAACAAGGGTGAGTGAGCTTGTTGTTGTACTCATCCCCCTTGTTGAATGGTACTCCTGTCGTCGCGAGCCAGAAATCACACAACAGCTCCTCAGGAACACCATCCGTCCAATCCTCACTTGGGGGCTTAGTCACCCCTAGGGCAGCTCTCATCTGTATGACATTCACAGAGTACTCCTTCCCCTCATACTTGAATGTCAAAAATTGGAGCACATGATCTTCCATATGGCACTAGAACGTGGCAGGAATTGCCAACATAAATCCTCATAGGAGGGGGCATACCTATCAATGAACTTGCCCAAACCCACATGCTCCAAGCATAACAGCATGCAGTCTAGCATACCCAGCTCTACTAATGTTTCCCTATCAAGGAATTTCGTCGGGAGAACCCGACGCTCTTGCACAACTCCATATCTCTCCTTCTCCCTCGCGGTCATCTTTAGCTTTCTTGCTCTCGACAATTTAATAGGATGAAAGGAGTCGAAATCAAGAGGGACCCAAGGGGAACTCACAGTTCAGAGCACGAAAAATTCTCTGTCAAGGCCGCCGCAGTTGCGGTGGATGTGGCGCTGGGTGCGGTGTTGCGTACTGGCTCTGATGTCTCGCCGCGGGAGCGGTCGATGGGAAAGGGTGCGGTGAGGATGAGCACTTGGAAGGTTTTGGCTATGGAGGATTGAAGGATTTGTGAGAGTGGGGTTGAGAGAGGGTTCGGTGAGAGAGAGGGAGAAGATGGTGGGGGCTAGGGTAAATAGAGGGGTAGAGAGGTAGAAGAAGATAAGGGATGAAAGAGATAAAAGGGGGTAGAAAATCTTTTTGCTTCCTTTTTTTTTCATTTTTCATTCCCGTTTAAGGTTTTTTTCGGGAATATATATATATATATATATATATATATATATATATATATATATATATATATATATATATATCGAACAGCAGAAAGTAAAGGGGTGCCCATCGCGGGTGCGGTGGGCTGCTTACCGCGGGAGCGGTGAGCTCTCCAAAACCTCCTTTTGCTCCTTTTCTGACGTACCTGCTTGCTAGTGCACAGGCGAAACGAAACAAAAACAAAAACAAACTACCTAGCTTTGCTATGAAAACACAAAGAAAAGAGAAGGAAAGAAAAACAATACCTCGGGTTGCCTCCCGAGCAGTGCCTTGGTTCATGTCGTCGGCTCGACATAGACTCATGTCTATTCATTGTCAGCACTTGGCTCTTCAAGAGCCATCTCATCAATTGTCTCGGTGTGGAACCTCTCATGGTAAGGTTTTAACCTTTGACCATTCACCTTGAATGTCTTGTGAGTCTTTGGATCAATTAGGTCAACAACACCATGTGGAAAGACTTCAGCAATAACATAGGGTCCCGTCCACTTAGACCGGAGCTTTCCTGCAAAGAGTTTCAGGCGAGATTGAAACACAAGGACTTTATCACCTGCTTTGAAGTCCTTTCTCAAGATATTCTTATCATGCCATGCCTTGGTTCTCGCCTTATAGATCACAGCATTATCATATGCATCAAGGCATAACTCCTCTAACTCTTACAGCTGTAGCTTTCTAAACTCTCCTACTTCATCAATCTGCATGTTGCACTTCTTCACCGCCCACCATGCCTTATGTTCCAGCTCTACAGGAAGATGGCAAGCTTTGCCAAATACGAGTCGGAAAGGAGACATTCCAATTGGAGTTTTGAAAGCGGTGCGGTAAGCCCACAACGCATCATTAAGCCTCAAACTCCAATCTTTCCTATTGGGTGCCACCGTCTTCTCAAGAATGGTCTTGATCTCTCTGTTGGACACCTCAGCCTGCCCATTGGTCTGTGGATGATAGGCAGTGGAAACTCTTTGTGTGACATGATACTTCTTCAGCAGGGCAGTCACAGTCTTGTTGCATAAATGGGTTCCCCGATTACTAATTAAAGCTTTGGGGATTCCAAATCTAGAGAATATGTTCTCTTTCAGAAAATCTGCCACAACTTTAGAATCATCAGTCCTGGTGGCCTTCGCTTCCACCCACTTGGAAACGTAGTCCACCGCAAGTAATATATAGAGATTCCCAAAAGAGCTAGGAAAGGGTCCCATAAAATCAATACCCCACACATCAAAGACCTCACAGAAAATCAAAGACGATTGTGGCATCTCATTTCGCCTAGAAATATTACCCATCCTCTGACATCTATCACAGACTTTACAAAATGCAAATGCATCCCGAAAGATGTGTGGCCAATAGAAACTTGCATGCAATACCTTTCTAGCAGTTTTATTTGCACCAAAATGACCCCCACATGCTTGAGAGTGACAAAAGCTAAGGATAGATTGTACCTCATTATCCGGAAGACATCGACGGATTACCTGGTCGACACAGTGTCTCCAAAGATATGGATCATCCTAAACATAATGGCGAGCTTCTCTTCGCACCTTCTCCCATTGCGCCTTGGTATGATCCGGAGGGAACTCCCCACGAACCAAGTAGTTCACAATGTCGGCGTACCATGGTCTGAAAGAGCGGATCCCGAGAACGGACTCGTGGATGTGAGAGACGGGCAAAGAAGTACTGATAGCACAAAAGGACGCCTCTGTTACCTTCACCGCAGGTGCGGCAAGGTTCACCGCGGGGTGCGGTGGATCTGGGTAATTCTCGGAAGATCCAACACCATCACCGCGGGTGCAGTCGTTCCACCGCGGGTGCGGTGACTTCAACAGAGAGCTGTGTTGTTCTTCTGTGTTCCCACCGCGGGTGCGGTCATCTGGCCGCGGGTGCGGTCATCTGGCCGCGGGTGCGGTGACTTCTCCAGAACCTCCACTTTGAACAATGTGTCGTCAGGGAAGGTCCCATGAATGGGGCTCTGTTTCTTCGGCTTGTCTTCCTCGTTCACAAGCCTACTTAGGTGATCAACCACCAAGTTCTCTGCTCATTTCTTGTCTCTTATCTCCACATCAAACTCACTAAGCAGAAGAACCCATCAAATCAATCTTGGCTTTGCTTCCTTCTTCGTCATTAGGTAACGAAGGGCTGCATGATCGGTATAGATGATCACCTTGACTCCCAAAAGATATTGCCTGAATTTCTCCAAGGCAAACACCATAGCCAGCATCTCTTTCTCAGTAGTGGAGTAGTTTCTTTGCGCTCCATTCAGAGTCATGGAAGCATAATGAATCACATGAGAGGCACTAGCTTCTTTCTGCCCTAGAACTGCTCCAACTGCGTATTCACTGGAATCACACATTATCTCGAATGGTCGAGACCAATCAGGTGCTTGAATAATTGGTGCACTTGTCAGGCGTTCTTTCAAGCAATCAAACGCCTTCTTGCACTCCTCATTTAGCTCAAAAGTCACCTCTTTCTTCAGCAGCTCGCATAGGGGTGAAGAGATCTTGGAAAAGTCTTTGATAAACCTGCGATAGAAATTTGCATGGCCTAGGAAAGAACGAACTTCACGCACGTTAGTAGGATAAGGCAAAGACTGAATTACATCAATCTTTGCCTTATCGACCTCAATACCCTTAGCAGAGACAATATGACCTAACACAATACCTTGTTCTACCATGAAATGACACTTTTCAGAATTGAGAACTAAATTAGTTTCAACACATCTTTTTAGCACAAGTGTCAGGTGGCTCAAACATGCATCAAAGCTATCCCCGTTTACCGTGAAGTCATCCATGAATACCTCAATAAAATTCTCAATATACTCAGAGAAAATACTTACCATACATCATTGGAAAGTACCGGATGCGTTACATAATCCGAAAGGCATTCTGCGGTATGCAAAAGTACCAAAGGGACATGTAAAAGTAGTCTTCTCTTGGTCTTCTGGCGCTATGTCCACCTAAAAATATCCTGAGTATCCATCTAGAAAACAATAATAGGGGTGCCCAACAAGGCGTTCTAGCATTTGATCAATAAAAGGTAAAGGAAAGTGGTCTTTTCGGGTTACCGTGTTCAGCTTACGGTAATCAATGCAGACTCTCTAGCCCGTCTGAGTTCTTATAGGAACCAACTCCCCTTGTTGATTCTCTACCACTGTGATCCATCCCTTCTTGGGGACAACCTGAGTTAGGCTGACCCATTGACTATCGGAAATAGGGAAGATCATGTCAGCTTGAAGGAGTTTCAGCACCTCCTTCTTCACCACCTCCATCATGGGTGGATTGAGCCTTCTTTGTGGCTGTCTGGACGGCTTGGCTTTGTCCCCTAGCAGAATCCGATGCATACATGTGGAGGGGCTAATCCCTTTGATGTCGGCAATGGTCCATCCAAGTGCAGTCTTGTGCTCCTTCAATGTCTCCACTAGCTTCTCCTCTTGCTCCTTTGAAAGCTTACTAGACACAATAACTGGCAAGGTGTCGTTGGTTCCAAGAAAAGAGTACTTGAGATGACTAGGGAGCTACTTAAGCTCAACTTCAGGGGCCTACTTAAGCTCAACTTCAGGGGCCTGCACAATAGAGGGAATAAACAAGAGATATGGTTGATCACTGAATTCTATTAGTCTCAAGTTCTTATCTTTCCTATAGTTGTTCTTATCCCGATCATAGGTAACTATTAGTTCTACCAGCCCTAATAGTAATTATTACTAAATCAAATCCAAAAACCTTCAAGACTCAATAAAGCAATAGCATTCAACCAAAGATTCAACAAGATACATGCAATAGAAACAACCTGTTACTATAACATGCAATTAACTCTCTCTCACGATGAACACTCGCAACCCGCTTATGTAAATCGTGTTTGCTACTAGATATGCAACCCGAACCCGGAATCACAAGTCCTAGCTATATGGATAATATCAATAAACCTAGGTGATCAGTCTAGCTAAACCAATAAGATTCAATAAACATTCAAGCGCAAGAGAATTAATACAACTAGATAGGAAATCGAACAAGAGTAGAAAACTCACAACCAATCAATTGAAGGCTTCAAAACGTCAAGTGCAACAATGGAGGTTTAGTTCTCCATAGGGTTTGTGAGAGAAAAACTATGAAAGGTGGCAACTAGGGTTAAAGAATCGATTCTCTAAAAGAGTCTAAAACTTAAGCTTAAATACTAAGGAAATAATAAGGAAATAAAGAAAAGAAAATAACAAACTTGGAAACAAAGTCTTGGAAATAAAATAAAACAGAAATAAAACTCGGAAAGAATCTCTTCAGCGTGTCGTCACCGCGGGGTGCGGTGACACCCACCGCGGGGTGTGGTGTTCTTCCAGAATCTAGATCCTCGCTTCTGTTGTGCTCGCCGCGGGTGCGGCCATCCCACCGCGGGGTGCGGTGGCGACGACTTCTCCAGCTTCTGTGACACTTCCGTAAAAATGCCATAACTTTGGATTCCCAACTCGGATTGCGCTCATATTTTGAGGACTTGTAGTAGACTTCAAGATATAACTCCTAGAATTGGAATAACTCCATTTCGACATTTGAGTAGAGAGAACGAACCAATTGAATTCAGAACACTGTTCTTCTACTCTTCAATGCACTTCAAACCTCTGTAAATCCCATGATTTCTTCACTTCTAGTCTCTAACTCTCAACTACACAATTGTGCTCTAAATCCATCCAAATGGCACCTCAAAATTGGTAACAACCCCTAGAAATACACTATAAAATAGTGCCGATCACTAGTTTGAGTAGAGGAACGTTTACTTCACACGTGTTGAATGTCTCGAAGAGATCCTTATCGTCAACGATCCTCCTCTCCTTAAGCGCCTCTGGGAATGGGGCGGGTGGCTTCTCAGAACCGAGAGGGGGAAAGTATGGACGAACATAGGTGTCCACGTAGGGCTCTTTAACAGCTCTTGAAGGTTCACCGCGGGTGCGGCAATGATCATCGCTGGGTGCGGTCGACTCAGGAGAGAATTCTCGAGAAATCTCAACACCATCACCGCGGGTGCAGTCATCCCACCGCGGGTGCGGTGACTTCTCCAGAGACCCCTGTTGCTCCTCTGTGCTCTCACCGTGGGGTGCGGTGGCTGGCCGCGGGTGCGGTTGGTTCTCCAGAGGGCTCTCGTTTTCTGTGTCATCCTTTTCAGCACTAGGAGCGACATTCAGCTGCCTACCACTTCTAAGCATCACAGCACTAACATTTTCCCTCGGGTTTACTACCGTTTGAGACGGTATATTTCCCGAAGTTCTTGCATCAATCCTAGTGATCGCTTCAGCCATTTGCCCCATATGCGTCTCTAAATTCTTTATGCTCGACGCCGTAGCTTGAACATGAGTAGTGAAATGTTTAGTCAAAGCTTGGAGCATATCTTCAGTTGAAGAAGATGTACCTGGTTGTTGACCTTGCGACCTTTGTAGAAACTGAGGTCTAGGCTGTTGTTGTTCTTGTTGAAACTGAGGCTGTTGTTGTTGATTCGGTTGATCCCTCCATCTGAAATTTGGGTGGTCTCTCCATCCCGGATTATAAGTGCTGGAGTAGGGATCGTTCCGAGGTCTTGGAGGTCCATAACCTCCTACAGCGTTCACCTCAGCATCCTGATCTTCTTGCAATTGGGGACATGCATCAGTGGGGTGGAATTGATCAGCACAAATCCCACATGCTTTGAGTTGTTGAGGAGTTCCTTGTAGCGTCAGTCTCCTCACCATGTCCTTCAATTCAGCAATATCACTTGCACACGCAGGGCGATTGGAGTCCACAACATTGACTCCTCTCTTGGTAGAAGTTCTACCGAAATTTCTTGTCCCTTCTGCCATATCCTGAATCTTTTCCATGGCTTCCCCCGGAGTTGTGTTAAGAATGTTGCCACCACATGCAACGTCAACGATCCTTCTTTCGTTGTCCAGCAGACCATTGTAAAGATGAAGAACTAGATCTTGACTTGAGTACCCGTGGAATGGATAGCTTGAGCAAAGTCTCTTGAACCGCTCGTAGTACTCATATAAGGTCTCGTCAGCATCTTGCTCGATGTTGCTTATAGCCTTTTTCAAGCTATTCGCCTTATTTGCAGGAAAATACTTTTCGAGGAAAGCCTTGTGCAGTTTGTTCCAAGTATCTATGCTTCCAGTGGGTAGATGGTAGTACCAATCATCGGTTGCGTCTTTGAGGGTGAACCCAAAAGCTCTCATCTTGATTTGTTCCTCAGTGACGTTAGCCGGTTTCATGCTCATGCCGACAATGTGGAATTTACCCATATGCTTGATTGGGTCCTCTCCGCTCTGTCCATGGAAAGTTGGGAGCAAATGAATCAGCCCCGGCTTCAACTCAAAGTTGACGCCTTCTCCTATGGCAGGAATAGTCACAGCTAAAGGTTGTTGCATCAGATTAGGTGCAGTCAATTGCCGAAGCGTTTGGTCAACCATTGCAACTTGTGGTGTAAGGTGCTCTCTGCGATTCCTGTGGAATGTCCTGTCGATTTCTGAATCAAAATCAACAAGAGGTGTTTCAGTAGCACGAGTATGGACCATAAGATAGATCCACACCAAAGTTGGTAACAAAAAAAAACGCAAAAACAGAAATTTTAATTCCCCGGCAACGGCGCCAAATTTGACAGGCCTAAAGTCGTATGCCTAATCAAAGAAATCCTAAAGTACCTACTAAAGAGTATAGCAAGCAAGTCAGGGTCAAACCCAATAGAATCAGGTTATCAATTCTTGTGTTTTTCAAGTCACCAACTAGGAACTTGGGGGGGGGGGGGGGGGGGGGGGGGTTGTATGATTTTTTGAACCAAGTAATTAAAACAAAGCAAGTAAACAGATTCGCAGGCAAAGGTTGTGAATATGATGGGGAAAAGCGTCACACCTGACAAAGATCCACACAACAAGAGATATGGTTGATCACTGAATTCTATCAATCTCAAGTTCTTATCTTTTCTTTAGTTGTTCTTATCCCGATCATATGTAACTATTAGTTCTACCAGCCCTAATAGTACTTATTACTAAGTCAAATCCGAAAACCTTCAAGACTCAACAAAGCAATAGCATTCAACCAAGGATTCAACAAGACACATGCAATAGAAACAACCTGTTACTATAAGCACACAATTAACTCTCTCTCACGATGAACACTCGCAACCCGCTTATGTAAATCGTGTTTGCTACTAGATATGCAACCCGAACCCGGAATCACAAGTCCTAGCAATTAGGAAGATATCAATAGACCTAGGTAGCTACTCTAGATAAATCGACATAAACCCATAAACATTCAAGCATAAGAGAATTAATCCAACTAGATAGGAAAACGAACAAAAGTAGAAAACTCACAACCAATCAATTGAAGACTTCAAAACATCAAGTGCAATAATGGAGGTTTAGTTCTCCATAGGGTTTGTGAGAGAAAAACGATGAAAGGTGGCAACTAGGTTTTGAGAATAGATTCTTTTTTAAAAGAGTCTAAAACCCAAGCTTAAATACTAAGGAAATAATTCAAAAATAAAGAAAAGAAAATAACAAACTTGGAAACAAAGTTTCAGAAATAAAATAAAAGGAAATAACAGATCTCGGAAATAAATCCGAAAAAGGCTTCAGCGCGTCGCCACCGCGGGGTGCGGTGGGTCTCCAGAACTCTTCTTCAGCTGCTACTTCATTCTTCTCCTGTGCAGCTCTTCAACTCTTCATTCCACTTCACTCCGAAGTGTTATAAATCCTATGATATCTTCACTTCTCGTCCTCTCGTCCGGATTACAGAATTACAACCAAGACATACCTAAACAACAACTAAATCATGCTAATAACCACTAGATGCGCTATACAATATATCGCATATCATGGGGCGAAGCTTACTTCTTATAGAAGAAGGGGGCGGACGTAAAACTTTCTCCTCATTTTCCTTTGTTGCTCGCTCCTCTTCAACAAGTATTGACACAAGAGGCTCACATGATCCGGCCTTGGGATCTTCATCGTGCTTGGTTGGCTCGGCCATTGACAAAATCACTTGGGCTTGCCTCGTCTCAACCGATCTAGGTGGCTCATCATATGTGGCTTGGACTCTTGGTAGGAACTCACATGAAGCGGCGACGACCACATCCTTCTCTAAGGATGATACCACCTCATCTACCTTATTCATTAGCCCTTTCTCCTCTTCAATGGCCATAGTTACAAGAAGCTCACAAAATTCTTCTGTGGACGCTTCTTCACTAATGAATGGTGTGGCTACTAGTGGAGGCTCTTTGGCTGGCCTTGGTTCCACCATTTGAGGGGGCTCTTTGACGTATTCACACGCAGCAGTTAAACCTTCACTCATCAGGGATCATTCATCCTTGGAAGTGTAGTGCCGATTTGGACAAATATCGGCCAAGTGGCCTCTCCCTTCACACATGACACATATGATGTCATGAGCTCTAACATGAGACTGCGGAAGCACTCCTTCTCTGCCCTTGGGCGTGCTCGTTGTTTGAACCCTCATTGGTGCACAACTTAGCTCTTGGCTTCTAGGAGGTTGTCTAGAAGTGTTGTTTGAGCTCCTTGGCCAACTCATAGTAGAAGACCTCCTTGGACACCGGTGGTTGTACTCTTGAGTGACAAGGTGAATGACATCTTCTATAGGCCGTCCACTCCCTAAATGGTGCTACTTAACAAAGGAAAAGAGGTCAGTGTTCAAACCATTAAGGAACTTAGAAACGATGTACCTCGCTGAGTGGTGAAGGCAAAAAATAAGCGCAAGACGAGAGAGCTCGTTGTAGAACTCCAAAGAGGATCGGTTCCCTTGCTTAATGCCCTCCAATAGGGCCTCAACAATGATACCATAGTCTTGGGGAACAAAAGAGCTTCGAAGGCATGTTTTGAGGTCCTCCCAAGTGGTGATAGGCGGATACCCCAAGTGCGCACATTCGGCGTCATACTCAGCCCACCAAGAGTAGGCATAGCCTTCAAATGGTTAATGGCAATGGCCACTCGTTGCTCATCCGTGCAGCCATGATGGTTGAACAAAGATTCGGTGTTCCACTCCCAAACTAAGTATTCAACAAAGTCGAGAGTGCCATGAAAGGGCCGGAGTTGGGGAGGCTCCTCCATGATCGCCTATAGGCTATATCAACCATAAACAAAGGCACAAGTCACAAGTTCTTGGGAAATCAAAGCAACACCCAAGAAACAAAATGAAAACAAGACAATGAGAGGAGCAAAGGTAGAAGCAATAACAAAAGGCAAGGGAAGGGACGATCCTCCAAATGGGCGGCTAAGATGTGCTAGCCAAGCAATCAAGGAGCCATAAAGTCAAAGCAAGCAAGTAAGACAATTGATCAAAACAAGCATGGATAGATCATGGAAAGCAACTCCGAGAACACTTATAAGGATATTAATCAAGGTGGAACAACACAATGCAAGTCAAGAAGGAGATGGATGTAGAGCAAGTTGATGCGTTGCAAAGGGAAAGAACATGGAGGGTGGGCACAATGAACCTTGGTGCCAAGTGAATGGTGCTTCTCCAAGTCTTGCACACAAACTTTTCTTTCTCTTCTTTCTTTTTTTTGACTTGGGAGGCAACTGAAATTATAAGGGGGCGGCAACCAAGGTGAAATTTGAAGAGTAAGAGACTTACTCTAGATGTTAGCAAGCTCTTTGTTTGACTAGAAAAAGAGAGAGAAGACTTTGCCACAAAAAGACTTACCTTTCCATCCAAATCACCACAAGACAAATACAAAATCCCACACAAGCTAAGGAAAGTAAAGCAAACTGAGAGTTTCCCAAAATGGCTCTAGACATATTTACTTTTGACCAAGTGAGATGTTGGCTTTGCCACTGGTAGAGATCACATGCATGGGTTAAGAAATTCAAAAGGAAGATAACAATGGAGCATGGGGGCATGCTTGGCCATGTGGGAGAGGATGGTGGTTGTAGGGTGGTGGGAGGCGGCGGCAGGTGGTGGAGGCGTGGTGGCCACCGACGGAGGCGGCGGGAATTTTTTTTGGATTTTTGCAATGAAATTTTATGGGGAGCAAGATAAACACATGAAAAACTCAAAAATGAAAAAACAAATTAAGAATAAAACACTTAGCTTGGCCGCTAAGCTCTGACACCAATTTGATGTGAAACAAGATCCTTGAAGAGGCCTTGCTCCACCGAAATGGCTCGATCGTGGCACAAGCTTGCTCCTTTCTTCGCCTTGGCACCAAGGTTAGTTCTTGAGCTCTTCTTGGAGTCCTTTTGAAGGTGGAAGAACATGGAAATGGAGATGAAGTCGGCTGAGTTGTGAAACCGAAGCCAAGAGATGTGGTTGAGTGTGTTGGGAGGTATTTGAATGAGGCAATGCCAAGGGAACCTTAAGGAGGTTCCTTGGCTGAGATTGGAGAGATTTCAAACCAAGAATAAGATGTTGTTGAATGAAAATGCTACTTGATTGAGTGAGGACTTCGAACAAGATAGATCTAAAGCTTATGGCTTTAGATGGAGATCTTAAACCCGGGAGGACCACCTCAACCCTTGAAGGAGGACCACCTCAACTTATTTGCAAGCTTTAGCTCTCAATCTTCACCAAGTGAAAGAGGAAGCCAAGATTTGGCTTAAATAGCTAGGGTTTCTAATGGGATAAGGGTCCACATAGAAGAGGCCCAACTCACCCACTTTAGGGAATGTAAGGACTTAAAATGAAGCTACTATAAATAGTAAAACAAGGATAGAGGCCGCGTGTCTAGAGGCGGCACTTGACATGGTCGACGCCTTGAGTGTCTTGGCATTTGAGGCGTCGATGCCTTGGATGTCATGGCCTTGGCGAGAGCCACACCTTGGCACTTGGTGGCGGGGCACAAGGATTGGCGGGACCGGGCACAAGTGATGGCGAGGCCATTGTCCGGGCACATGTGAGTGGCGAGGCACAAGGATTGGTCTTGGCCGAGCACAAGCGATGGCAAGGCCATTGTCAGGGCACAAGTGAGTGGTGAGGTACAAGGATTGGCGCATCCGGGCACAGGCGATGGAGAGGTCATTGTCCGGGCACAAGTTGGTGAGCGGTGCCCGGTCTTCCATGGTGGTCATCTTGTAGAGGCGAGGTGCCAATGGCTCGCTGGTGCCGTTGATGGAGAACAAGGGAGGTTGGAATCCATCAATGATAATATTTAGCGTCCCAATATCGCGGTTGAAGTAGCGCTTTTTCATTTTCTACTACTCTCTCCATTAAGAAATAGATGTCGTTTTAGCTTTCGACACAACTATTAAGAAATGCAATCATTAAGCTCAAATCCTACAAACGTTTTCTCAAATTTTCAATTTAATAATTACCCACCTCATTTTTAATCAACGAATAAAGAGAATTTGCATATATCATATCAATAAGTGCAACTTCCAATAACCTACCTCGTAACTCTAAAATGACAAGTATTTTTTAACAACAATAAAAAGCTAAAACGACATCTATTTCTTAACGGAGGGAGTACTATATATCAAAGCCACTTATTCGATATCGCTACAATTTGACATATCAAACACGTCCTACTTTTACCAATGAATGTGTAACACCCCCAAATTTCTCACCATTTGAAAGCATTACTGCCGATGACTCCGAACGTAAACCCCGAAGTCACCCCAGGCTTTTCCAATGACATAATTGTCTTAAACATAGTTACAATACTAATATCATAACTTTTATTAAACCACAGTCTCGGAATTACACATGATTCCAGACAAAACGAAATACATCATCAGAATTTAATACAAAATCAGAATAATTACAATGGAAGACTTTAAAATATTATGAAAAGGGTTGTGATCGTAGTGATCACCTGCCCAAGGATCTTAACCTGATTAAAAACAATAAAAACATCCAAAACCACCGTTCATCTTCATAGTCGTTCTAGCCTTCTCGGATCTGCAACACACCTGATGTGACGAATCGAACGGATGACACCAGCCAACCATGCAAGGAAAATTACGGTTGGTTAGTCTAAATGAATAGACTAGCAAGGGAATAAAGCAGAGTGGTTCGAAGCAGTCGTATTAGGTTAGACTCATCGTCCCTCGAATAATAACCGAGTACGCTAGTCAACCATCATACTCCTACTAGAATATATAAAACAGCATGAACAAGAGAAGATTCTGGAGACCGAGTCTCACAACAATCAATCCCAAAAGAAGACTCCAAATGAAATGAGCCTTATAGGAAAATATGACAAATGTTGGGGAACTTAAACAAACATACTAACACATCATCACAGCATCGCATACGAGCGATTTACAACTAAGATGAGTTTTTTCCTAACTGCACTAGTGCTTAGCTGCACTACTCGCCCAAGGTACATTAATTATGTGCGACAATGACACTTATCTTATTAAATTCCAAAGCACACATCACGTTATAAGCTTTTAGATATATGTGTCGTCATGAGGGATATACATCGAAGGAATGGACCTCGCAGAGTCCAAACCTCAATCCACAACACGGTTGGTCATGACCAGAAGTTTGGCATAGGGACTTGAATGCCCTGTTATTTGCCAGTTATAAAGAAACGAATGGACCTCGCAGAGTCCAAGCGCTCCTACGAATACTCGTGCTAACTAACAGTTCAGCACAATTATAATCCACATCAAAGCCAACATGGCCAACATCATAGATCTAACAATATATATATATATCAAAATAGCGTTGCCACTAACAGTATATGCAACCTATTATAATCTTTTTATATGAATTTCACCTTTAAAATCCACAACAAAACCATTATGAACATAATAGCGCTGTATCTAGCAATATACAACCTATTATAACAGCACTTCTTTTATCAAATAATTGATCAAAACTGTTCCCAACATAAACAAGAAATCATCCCAAATTAATTAACAACAAACAATTGATAATTAATTGAAGTATGGAATGATGAGCAAGAGCGAACCGCCACTTGCCTGGAATAGATTCGGCGATGAATCTGGACGAGACGACTACCGAAAATACCCTTTCTGAGGATATGGCATAAGCTTCAGAATAGTCCTAGCAGAAAACGAGTCCACACGCGATCCAGCAAATCACGTTCTAACTGACAAATTAATTATCTATCAATTAATCTGACTGGACGAATTTAAGGAATTATATTTAATAAATTTTTATGATATTAAATCATAAAAATATTTATTACATTTTCCTAAAGAAAAATACGGATAAAAGGGAATCGAAATTATACCGCTCGAATAATTTCGGGTTGAAATTGGACTGAAAGCTTAATGGGCCTTCGGCCCAACAGAACAAAACAATTCGGGGGACCCACTCCACCACTGTTCATCGTCTTCTTCCTCGGTAAAATACCAACAACAGCACACAACAACACCAATTAGCACTTCGGCCTTCAACAGCAGCTCGTCGGGAAGCAACAACGGCTCCGACCTCGCTCCGACTTCGCCCCCCTCGTCGCCGGCGTGAGCAGCAGCCAACAACGGTTCGCCAGAGGTGCAGTAGCTCCACACAGCAACAATGGGCAGCAGCGGCGCGTCTCCCTCGTCGTCCACCGAGCTGTCGCCGCTGGGATCTGGGCTCCTTGCCACCGGAGACGACAACAACAACAACAACAACAACAAACAGCAACAACGCACGAATGACAACGCCGAGAAGGAGGTCTTGCCACCAGACTGGCTCACGCTGTCGGGGAGGAGCACAACAGCGGTCCTCGGCTCCTCGCTCAGCAGCTCTTCGCGGCTCGCTGGATCTCGCCTCAGCAGCAACGCTCGGCTCCTCGCTCAGTAGCTCTTCGCGGCTCGTCGGGAAGGGTTCTTCACCTCGTCGCCGGGAAAGAAGCGAAAGTAACTCATGACGCCGGCGGGAAGATGATGGCCGAGAGGGAGATCGGGAGAGAGAGAGCTTCAGGAGAGAGAGAGAGAGAGAGAAAAAATGAGAGAGGAGAGAGAGATTGGCTATTTATAGCCAAGATATTTTGGAGATATTTGTACAAATATCTCGTACAAATATCTCGTATAAATATCTCACATAAATATCTTACACAAATATCTTGCGTAAATATCTTACACAAATATCTTGCGTAAATATCTAGGCCCTGAAATTACATCGAATGTAATTTATTCCACTCAGAGAATTATTTCGGAGATCATGAATATTACGAAAAATCCGAACTCCACTGAAAGCGAAATATTAATCGAACGAAAGATGGGAAAATTACCCAAATACCCTTACTAAATTTGAGGGGTATTACATTACTACCCCCTTAAGAAAAGTTTCGACCCCGAAACTTGCATCGATAAACTAATGGGTGACTGGAATCACCTCAATCTCACTACCTGAGTCCAGGCCTAATGTAATGACCTAGGCCAGCCACCCTTCCGGTGCCGCCCAGTCGTTAACATGGGTCGCCGCCCATATATCCCAACTCATCACTGATGGCCCAACATTCTTGCCACTTCCAGTAGGTTAGAGAAGAGACTCGACAGCTTAACGGCCCGGCCCATCACAGGGATGCAGCCCATACACCACAACCCTTCCTTGGAGGCTCCACCTATAACAGGCAGCCATTTCCAATAGGTTGTTGGTGAGTCTCGAACCTGAAACCTCATCTTTTATCACTCTCTTGAAGGCAGAGATGATACCAGTATCTCGCATATCTTATCTCCATATGCTATACTTATTCTAACTCGTGACCATTCTCAAAGTCCTGATCACCACAATAGACTCGCTATACTTTAATCATGAGAATACATATTCTCTTACACTTACCTCTAAACTTCTCTCGAAGTATATACCCAAACCTCCTTAGGTCGGTATCCTTAACCAATATGGTCTTCATAACTTATATTGCCAACATTGAACTATCTATTCGATCATGTATCCACTTACAACATATTGTTTACATTCCTACTCTCGTTAGAATAGATGTAATCATCCACATGATTACCATTGCCTTAACCAGAGTATCCATTAAAAAAATCTTCAATATAACCTTACGGTCATGCACTCTTCCTTCTGAAGTCCTTAATGTCCTTATATAGAAGAATACAACATCTTTCTACTAACCTCATTTTGACAATCTGGTCCTCGAATATATACTTAGAAATCAACAGTACTACAACTTAGTACCCCCACATGTCATATAGACCTTATATAAATGATTCACTTGATCACTTAATCATATTCGGCCCTTATGCCATATCTTTATATCACAATCTATGTCTGATTACCTCAACATGATTCACTAATCCATTCCATAGGATTATACTCTTGTCTTACCCGAACGTGCTGTATGATTACCTTAACCAACGTGGGTTACCTTTTTCCTCAAGTCCATTTGATATCATCCGCAACCTTATCTCTATATATGTTATACCATGTAATCATTCTCACTATATCCATAAGATCTTGACCACTATATAATAATGGTCTCCAAAATTATCATTACGACATTATTGTACCTTTAATAGGAGAACATACATCTCTCTTCCAATTTCCTTATATACAAAATCCCACACATCTTAATTCCTTACAATCCAATTATCAACTCTTAGTAACCTCGAACATTACATTCTCAATTTCCTTAAAGGTACCTCTTACAATTCCATCATTTATCTGGAAGTAAGCTTGACCTTATGCCATTTCTAACTTAAATCCTTTAAGATTTATATACTTTCTCCAAGAATAATCATAACATTTATTTGTATGTTCCCCAAACCCATCACATGAGATCTTACTCCTATTTACTCAAAGTATCATATTGCTAAATGATTCATTACCAACTGAATCAATCACTTGTGTCTTAATCTTCCAATAGATGTACACGAGTAACAGTGTTACCTTATTCCTTAAGCATACACAAACTTAATCTATGTACTAAATCCTTTAGTTTATCGGAATCATCAAAATGATCGATTCTTAAATTGTAATTCTTCCATTTAAGTGGCCTCTTTCTACTCAGTAACTTCACAACTTGATCTTTCCAATAAAGGTTGTACTATACGCCTTATGGATGGCTTATTCACATAAAGTCCAAATATCGAATCTTTGTAAATTCCCAAGTGTCATAACTACTTATTCCCTGAAAGGACAACTTCCCAACTTCAATCATTTAGCCCATTTAAATTTGGCCCTAAAGTTCACTGCCAACTCATGCCTCTAGTTTCCTCGAAACAAGATCGCAATAAATCGATTAGCACAGTTGTGCCTAATCACTTTATTTCCTTTAATCGTGACATCAAATCGCCATAATAGACATCAATTATTGTCTGTCTAATCCTTATATCACTTCTCTTAAGGAAGCCTCATAACGGACCTCAAAACGAAACTTCGAATAGATCTTCCAAAATAATACCTACAACTTTGCACACTTGCCTTTTCAAAAGCAAACTTTAACCATTGTCCTACATTGGTCGTAATAGAGGAAACAAGTTCTCTATGAACTATCCCTCTTATACATTTCCCTTCTCAACAGTCTGTCCATAACAATGCCTACAACATGACCTCACAACGAGGAATTCTGAACCCTACATAGTTCATCCCTATATACTTTTATCAGAACAAATGTTCAGGGTACCCGTATGAGATTTTAGCCCTTAGATCCCATAGGGCATTACCGAGTCACATTTGTTCAAACACTCTAAAAAAAATTCCGGTAAAACTTAGCCTACGAGATAACACTCGCCAAATCAGCTAAGGAAACGATTAAAGTCATACTGATGTATCGCTACTCCAGAAATGAAGAATGAATCTTATGAATGGATCTAGAATTAAGTAATAGAGTCGACCCTGGTGTTAACCATATAGGGAACGAACATCTATGCTACATATGTTATCCTTCCTTTCTTTTTGGTAACTAGGGCTCTTATGCCCAGCCTTACCACCGTAATTCAGTCTGAGCCTTTGGCGGAACCATCATTTATTTTAAAGTAAAACTGACTTTACGTCATCTCTAACTTAAAATCCTTATAAGAATAATTTAACACCTTCCTTTAAACAATCTCTAACTTAAATCCTTTCGGTAATGACTTAATCTATTCCTTAAATCACTTTATAACTTAAACTTTTAAGATTCCTCAATTTCACCACGCTCTATATTCCTCGAAACGGATCACACATTCATTCTTATACCTTAAGAAATCTCGTAAGAACTCAGCGTATGAGATAACGCTTGCCACTATACTCTTTAGGCGTATCTGAACAATTCTCTATACTGAACTTTAATACCTCAAGATCCTTAACGTATCTTATCCTTAAACTGTAACATTTTTATTTAAGTGGTCACCTCTTAACACAACAACTTTATAACTTAATCTTCTTCAAAGAGTTGCACCTTAAACCTTATGGATGACATATTCACAAGATGTCAATCCTTGACAATTCCCCAGAGTCCTAACTCTTCATCCTTTGGAAATTCCACTTATCGAGTCCAACGACTCGTACTGTCTTAAATGACTTATTTCTAACTTAAAATCCTTATATTCCTCAAAGATACTCATAAATGAACACTTTAGGCATCAGACTCTTCTAGCATTGCCTTACGAGGTCTTCCTCCGGGTCCTCATCGGGAGTTCCCTCCGGATCTTCCCCCTCTCGAGAATCTTCCTCAGGGTTTTCCTCTGGATCTTCCTCTTCCTAAGGATCTTCCGCAGGATCTTCCTCCTCTCGAGGATCTTCCTCCGGATTTTCCTTCTTCTGAGGATCTTCCTCGGGATTTTCCTTAGAGTTCCCTTGGAAATCGCTTCCATTTAAACGTCGTTATTACAATATCACGTTGGCCTACCTTAACGGCTCAACGAACTCTACCTTAGGTTCATCCCACAAATTCTCATACGGAGGCAAATCCCGACTGCCTCGAGCATTAATCTTTCGTATTCGTTTCCTCAACAATGAATGTCAACGACTATGACATCATACTTAGACCTCAAATCTCCTAAGAGTGATTCCTTAATTATCCCGTATATCAATGTAATAAAATCACTTAGAATAGATCAACTTGGCAATTCTATAGATGAATTATGAACATAGAGCACAAGATTCATCTACACTACTCTCCTGAGCGTTCACACCAAATTACTCGGAGATTACTGCACTAGGATATTAGTACTACCAGGAAGCACAAACTTGATACCT
Source organism: Rheum nobile (assembly GCA_027886185.1). Taxonomy (NCBI): domain Eukaryota; kingdom Viridiplantae; phylum Streptophyta; class Magnoliopsida; order Caryophyllales; family Polygonaceae; genus Rheum; species Rheum nobile. The sequence goes on along the minus strand of WOAB01000566.1, from coordinate 3,159,022 downwards.
TCGAGGAAACTACTAGGTCTTCCAATCTCGAAATATCTCAGAGAAACAGGAAAATCTAACATTACTAGAAATGATAGAATCATCTCAGTACCTTATGAGTCCTTTCAAAAGAATAGACAAACACCTATGTCTTACAACAATAAGAAGAACTCAGTCTTTTTAAATATGGAAGTTCGCTTCCCATATCAGACTAAAGAAGAAGACACGACTATGAACGGTGATATTTCAAATTCTTTTCATTTTGAAAATTCAGAACCTTCGAAAACATTTCTTAGTTTCAAATGAGTAAACGGTTTATAAAAAATTTCATTCCCATAAAATGTTTTAAAACCCACCCGTTTAAAAAAATTTCGGCTCTGATATCATTTCTGTAACACCCCCAAATTTCTCACCATTTGAAAGCATTACTGCCGATGACTCCGAACGTAAACCCCGAAGTCACCCCAGGCTTTTCCAATGACATAACTGTCTTAAACATAGTTACAATACTGATATCATAACTTTTATTAAACCACAGTCTCAGAATTACACATGATTCCAGACAAAACGAAATACATCATCAGAATTTAATACAAAATCAGAATAATTACAACGGAAGACTTTAAAATATTACGAAAAGGGTTGTGATCGTAGTGATCACCTGCCCAAGGATCTTAACCTGATTAAAAACAATAAAAACATCCAAAACCACCGTTCATCTTCATAGTCGTTCTAGCCTTCTCGAATTTGCAACACACCTGATGTGCCGAATCGAACGGATGACACCAGCCAACCATGCAAGGAAAATTACGGTTGGTTAGTCTAAATGAATAGACTAGCAAGGGAATAAAGCAGAGTGGTTCGAAGCAGTCGTATTAGGTTAGACTCATCGTCCCTCGAATAATAACCGAGTACGCTAGTCAACCATCATACTCCTACTAGAATATATAAAACAGCATGAACAAGAGAAGATTCTGGAGACCGAGTCTCACAGCAATCAATCCCAAAAGAAGACTCCAAATGAAATGAGCCTTATAGGAAAATATGACAAATGTTGGGGAACTTAAACAAACATACTAACACATCATCACAGCATTGCATACAAGCGATTTACAACTAGGATGGGTTTTTTCCTAACTGCACTAGCGCTTAGCTGCACTACTCGCCCAAGGTACATTAATTATGTGCGACAACGGCACTTATCTTATTAAATTCCAAAGCACACATCACGTTATAAGCTTTTAGATATATGTGTCATCATGAGGGACATACATCGAAGGAATGGACCTCGTAGAGTCCAAACCTCAATCCACAACACGGTTGGTCATGACCAGAAGTTTGGCATAGGGACTTGAATGCCCTGTTATTTGCCAGTTATAAAAAAACGAATGGACCTCGCAGAGTCCAAGCGCTCCTACGAATACTCGTGCTAACTAACAGTTCAGCACAATTATAATCCACATCAAAGCCAACATGGCCAACATCATAGATCTAACAATCTATATATATATATATATATCAAAATAGCGTTGCCACTAACAGTATATGCAACCTATTATAATCTTTTTATATGAATTTCACCTTTAAAATCCACAACAAAACCATTATGAACATAATAGCGCTGTATCTAGCAATATACAACCTATTATAACAGCACTTCTTTTATCAAATAATTGATCAAAACTGTTCCCAACATAAACAAGAAATCATCCCAAATTAATTAACAACAAACAATTGATAATTAATTGAAGTATGGAATGATGAGCAAGAGCGAACCGCCACTTGCTTGGAATAGATTCGGCGATGAATCTGGACGAGACGACTACCGAAAATACCCTTTCCGAGGATATGGCATAAGCTTCAGAATAGTCCTAGCAGAAAACGAGTCCACACGCGATCCAGCAAATCACGTTCTAACTGACAAATTAATTATCTATCAATTAATCTGACTGGACGAATTTAAGGAATTATATTTAATAAATTTTTATGATATTAAATCATAAAAATATTTATTACATTTTCCTAAAGAAAAATACGGATAAAAGGGAATCGAAATTATACCGCTCGAATAATTTCGGGTTGAAATTGGACTGAAAGCTTAATGGGCCTTCGGCCCAACAGAACAAAACAATTCGGGGGACCCACTCCACCACTGTTCATCGTCTTCTTCCTCGGTAAAATACCAACAACAGCACACAACAACACCAATTAGCACTTCGGCCTTCAACAGCAGCTCGCCGGGAAGCAACAGCGGCTCCGACCTCGCTCCGACTTCGCCCCCCTCGTCGCCGGCGTGAGCAGCAGCCAACAATGGTTCGCCGGAGGTGCAGTAGCTCCACACAGCAACAATGGGCAGCAGCGGCGCGTCTCCCTCGTCGTCCACCGAGCTGTCGCCGCTGGGATCTGGGCTCCTTGCCACCGGAGACGACAACAACAACAACAAACAGCAACAATGCACGAACGACAACGCCGAGAAGGAGGTCTTGCCACCGGACTGGCTCGCGCTGTCGAGGTGGAGCACAACAGCGGTCCTCGGCTCCTCGCTCAGCAGCTCTTCGCGGCTCGCTGGATCTCGCCTCAGCAGCAACGCTCGGCTCCTCGCTCAGCAGCTCTTCGCGGCTCGTCGGGAAGGGTTCTTCACCTCGTCGCCGGGAAAGAAGCGAAAGGAACTCATGATGCCGGCGGGAAGATGATGGCCGAGAGGGAGATCGGGAGATAGAGAGCTTCAGGAGAGAGAGAGAGAGAGAAAAATGAGAGAGGAGAGAGAGAATGGCTATTTATAGCCAAGATATTTTGGATATATTTGTACAAATATCTCGTACAAATATCTCGTATAAATATCTCACATAAATATCTTACACAAATATCTTGCGTAAATATCTTACACAAATATCTTGCGTAAATATCTAAGCCCTGAAATTACAACGAATTTAATTTATTCCACTCAGAGAATTATTTCGGAGATCATGAATATTACGGAAAATCCGAACTCCACTGAAAGCGAAATATTAATCGAACGAAGGATGGGAAAATTACCCAAATACCCTTACTAAATTTGAGGGGTATTACAGAATGAAACAAGTTTATAAGGTTTGGCAGGTTTAGCTAGCTACACCAATTAACTAAGCCTGATGTTCATGGGATTTTAATACAATAATATTTATTGTTTTCTAATAAAAAATGAGTTGTCATTGGCTTTTATGTGATGCGGTGTAAATTAATTCGTGAAGTTGAGGCTGCCCATTTGGATGATAAATTGGAGGTTGATGATCCTATTGATGACAATGCTGAGAATTTGAAGGAATTGATTGCACAATCTGATGTTGGAATTGTGCATGAGAAAATTGATGTTGAGGAGCCTTCTTACTTTAATTTTGAGAAGTGTACTGAATTGGTTGGTCAAATTAATGATGTGCTTGTTGATGAGAAATTGGATGGTGAGGATGTTACTGCCATAAATGCTGACAAAAGTACACTGAGTCAGTTGATATAATTGATGAGTAATTGGATGGTGATGATGTTACTGTCACTAATGGTGACAAGTGCACTGAGTCGGTTGAGAAGACTGACACTCAGAATGATATGGATCTCAAGGCTGGTGTTGAGGATGAGAAACCATAGGATGGTGAGGAACTTGATTTGACATTGGATAACTTGGTGGATTCAAGTCAGCAGGTTGATGAATTATTTGATGAGAGAGTAATTGTGGATTCTAAAAAATTTAGCAGTCATTGATTTTGGTATTTCTATGTTGAGTGATGTTGAACTAGACGATTCTCATAACGATCTTGTAAGGAAATCTTCAAGGCTTGGGAAGACAAGTACTATTGTGAGTTCTCCTTACACTGTTGGTAAGAAGAAACCTCACTTGGCACTGCGACCACCATACTTGATGAGAATGCAACCTTTAAGACAAGGCTCTTCTTCCCGGGAGGCTTGATTGTGACTAAGTAAAGAGGACTTCCTTCTCCTTGTGGCTGGCTAGCTCCTTATGGCTCTTGGGAGAGCTTTGAAGGCGGAAGCAAGGTCAGCGCAGAGGGACTCCGAGGTGTGATGATGGCTGGCCACGGAGAGGCGAGAGGCCGGCCGAAGTGAGGCTCGGCTGGCGGCATGCGGAAAAGGGCCAAGGGGGCCTCTCTTACAGGTTCCTTGACTGGCTTGGAGATGGGAGCAAGGGCAGCGCCATAGGCAGCCGAGGAGAGACGACGGCTGGCCGTGGGGAGGCGAGAGGTCGGCCAAAGTAAGGCTTGGCTAGCCACGCTCGGCAATGGGGCCAAGGTAACCTCTCTAGCTTGTTGAATGCTTTGCTTGAGAGATTCGAAACTGATTGAGAGGAGAAAAGGAGAGATTGTGAGGATTTGAGTTGATAGAAGTAAGTGGGAGCCTTGGAGAGGTATTCCTCTAACCCAAGGGATAATCCACTTCTATATTCTTTAACTAAATGAACAAGGAAGCCAAGAGTGGCTTAAATAGTCTAGGGTTTTAAGTGGACTAGAAGCCCATGTGCAAATGGCACTAGTGGAAAAAACCCTTTTAGAGGCGGGCCTTTTGACACTTATTGCGGCGAACACCGATCGCCGCAATTGAGGGGGCTGCAACAAGTAGGGAAGCTTTTTGAGGCGGGCTATATACGCCTCTACAAGTGGATTTTAGAGGCGGGCCTCCATAGGCCCGCCTCTAAAAGCCACTTGTAGAGGCGGGCCTCCATAGGCCCGCCTCTAAAAGTGCTCGGCCGTAGTGCACTTGTTGAGGCGGGCCTATGGAGGCCCGCCTCAACAAGTGTCTTTTAGAGGCGGTCCTTTATAGGTCCGCCTCTAAAAGCCTCAATAATTCGAACCTGACTCGGCCGATTACTCGGCCGAGTCATGGGCCGAGTCAGGCTCGGTTTATTGTATTTCAACAATTCGAGCCTAACTCGACCCAGAACTCGGCCGAGTCAGGCTGGAATTGTTGAAATACCATACACACAGATTTGCAGAATAATATACATCAACACAACAGATCAATTTCATTCACAGAATAATATAACAGATTTCACCAGAGTACAGTCAGATTCTCAACAACAGTATACAGGACAAGTACAAACAAGTTCAATCCGATAATAAATACTTCGATGTAAAATAATGTGCCCATTGCTCACGAACAACGTCTAGTGGCAGCAGGTAGCCCCAATGTTATCGGAAATGCCTCGGAGCCTTCCTGCATTGTCACATGAAAATGAACTTCCTAAGAGGAGAGAACAAGCTATAATTAAAAATCCAAGGAAGACAATGTTACCGGAAATGCTCATACACAAAAAACTAGATCATGATTTCATGAGTACATCTAAAAAAAAGCATATGAGTACATATAAAAATAAACATTGTCTACCACATAAAAAATCTCATCTTATTCATTTGTGATTTGTAAATAAATTACCTCATCTTATTCATTTGTGATTTGTAACCCATATTCCCTCCCTATGATCCGTACGGATGTGATTAGTAGTATTTGCATCTTCCTCCTCGGGTAATGGTTGAACAACAGTTGACAACAAGGGTGTGTCGTCATACTCGTCATACTCTTCTTCATCCACAACATCATCAATACCCAGAATATGTCTTTTACCTTGGGCAACTGCACGCCATCTAAGATCAACATTGTCTACCACATAAAAAATCTGCTTAGCTTGTGATGCTAGGATGAATGGCTCGTCACTATCACTTAATCGGTCAAAGTTTACCAATGTCAAACCCGGATAAATTTCATCTTGCTTCACCCCGTTAGTGTTGTTCACCCACTTGCACCGGAAAACAGGGATTGTAAAATTGTTATAATCAAGCTCCCATATTTCTTCGATAACACCATAATACGATTGTGTCGCATCAACCGTCTTTTGTCCTTAGCGCTCGCATAGACCCTAGATGCTGCAACAACCTTCACTCCACTATTCTGTACCACACTCTTTTCATCTTGTCTTCTAGTGTAGAATGTGAACCCATTGATATCATACCCTTCGTAAGACCGAACACATAGTCGAGGACCTCGAGATAACCACTTCACCGTATCAGAAACGTCATGTTCTTTCCTAAGTTCCTCAGCAACTTCCTTCTTAAACCAATCAACAAATGTGCGATTATGTTCCCTCATCAAAGCTCTAGATTATGAATTCTATCCCGCCATATAGTTTGTTAAGGGACAAACTCAACTATCCCGCCAAGGGCCTAAATAGATAATAATAAGCAACTAAGCAAGAAAAAATACAAACTCAACTATCCCGCCAAGGGCCTAGATTATGAATTCTATCCCGCCAAGGGCCTAAGGAATTAGGGTAGAAGTATTACCTTGACCCAATATCGAGCCTTCAAGACAATGCCTTTATCAACATGCAGAATGTAATTTCCCTAATTAAATAAACCGTAAAAATGTGATCCTCTAGTATATTACATCTTCAATACAGTATAATACATAGATTATGAGACAGAAAATATAGAGAAACGCATATTAGAAAAACGTATATTCATAGGGGCATTTCATCAAACACCTTCAATGCACGAGCAAGTTGACCAAAATACACAAATTCGTACAAGCTTTAAACACAAAATACACAAATTAGAAATCAGTACATTAGGATTTGCATATTCGTAGGGGCATTTCATCAAAAAATATGCTTAGACAAACGCATATTCATAGGGGCATTTCATCAAACACCTTCAATGCACGACCTTTAAACACAAAAATAAACAAATTCGTACAAGCTTTAAACACAATACAGAGAAACGCATATTAGAGAAATGCTTACCCACCAGAGGAATCTGGTGAGGAAGTCGGAGTTCTGGTGAAACCGAGTGCTCGGCGAGAGGAGAGGAGACGAAGTCTGAACGAAGCGAAGAGGTGAATGTTCTGGTGAACGAAGCGCGCGCGGAGAAGCTGAATGTTTTAATTAAGTATATTAGGGTAGACTTATAGAGGCGGGCCTATTTATGCCCGCCTCTATAAGTCCAACGTTATGGCCGAGAAAGAGGCAATAGAGGCGGGCCTCCTAATGCCCGCCTCTATTGTATACATTTGTTGAGGCAGGCTTATGGAGGCCCGCCTCAACAAAACTTAATAGAGGTGGGCATTTTCGCCCGCCTCAATTACTTACCATTAGAGGTGGGCCTTTAATCGGCCCGCCTCTAATACTTTAGCGGGAATAATTTTTCGGAAACTTTTTGAGGCGTATAAATTTTTCCCCGCCTCAATAGAATTTTTTGAGGCGTATAAAATAATTATCCGCCTCAAAAACCTGAAAAATTGATTGCATAGGACGTTGTTGAGGCGTTTTGTTATAGGCCCGCCTCTAAAAGGGCGCCTCAACAAGTGTTTTTTCCACTAGTGTGGGTCCACACGCCCAAAATGGAACGACACTTACATAATTAATAGACTAAAAGGGAAAGGGGATAAAATCCATAAAGGCTTGGATACGGGCGCGCGCTTGAATGCCTTGGAATCGAAGCATCGGTGCCTTGGTGTGGCATGGTCGATGCTTGAGTGTCATGATATTGAGGCGTCGGCGCCTTGGTGGTCAAGGCCTTGGCTCCTCCACGGTGAGGCACAAGAGTAGGTGTGGGCCTTGGGCTGGAGGCTCTTTGGAGCCTTGGCTAGTGAGGGCACGATGGACCAGCGCAGTGATGGCTTGGGTAATGGCTCGGGCCCGGGCCCTAGTCACCGGGCCCGAGCCATACCCCTCATTTTTAGTAAGGGTATTTGGGTAATTTACTCAACCCCCGTTCTGTGATCGTGTCGTTTTTGGAAAAGTTCAGATTTTCTGTAACGTGTTCGATCTCTGTAATTTTTCCCTGAGTGATATAAAATACATTCGACGTATTTTAGGGGCTTAGAATATTTGTTCGGGTACAAATATATATAATCCGGGGTTTAAACCCATGCCAAACCTTTTCTATGGCAAACAGACGCGGAAAAGGCATTTCCGCGACCGCGGCAGCATTTCCGCGACCGCGTAAAATTGGCTCTCAGAAGAGCTGGGCACAGGAATATTCCGTGACCGCGGATAAAGTTCCGCGACCGCGGAAAACTGCAACACGCCAACATCGCGTCGCCTGCACCTCGTCGTCTGAGCCGCCGTTGATCGCCTGACTCGCCGTCGATCTGGTCGGGGTTGGATCCTCTCCTTGGCTATAAATAGTGGTCGATTTGGGAGGGTTTTAAGCACCCAAATCTGAGATCTCCTCTCTCACTCTCGTTTTCCATAGTCATCGGAGTTTCGAGCTCTCGCCGGAATCCTTCGAAGTGTCGCCGGAGTTCTCGTTGGTGGTTGTGGTGCTCATTGGAGTGGTGCTTTGGAAGCGCAAGGAGGTCAGGAGTTGAAGCCCCCTCGAATCGAGCCCCCTCGCATCATAGCCGGTGAGTTTTCTCCCTTTGGAGTAGCCGGAGTTCATGGTCGCGACCGCGGACATGAACTGCCGTTACCGCGGCAGTGACAAGGTCGGCCGCGTCCGCGACAGCTGTCATGACACTCGCGGATGTCTTGTCCTCGATGGCCGCGACCGCGGAATCCCAGCCGCGACCGCGGATTGCTCTGGCAATCGCGATCGTGGCCTTGGGCATGCCGGTCTCGGTCGGGACCTTCGTTCTTTCGATTTCGTTCGTTCTTTCTTAGATTCGTATCATTTTATTGTCGAATCTAACCTAGGGTTTCGTTATGGGTCGTCGTCGTAGGAATCTGTAATCCGACTTTCATTCCCGTTCCGGACCCAGACACCCGTCGTCTTTCAATCGTTCATCTAGACTGAGGCAAGTGGCGGTTCGCTCTTACTTATCATTCCATGTTTCTATTAATTATCAATTGTTTAATTGTTAATTAAATTGGGATGAACTATTGTTTTCGTTTGGGAACAGATTTTAAAAATGATACGATTAAGAAAGTGATATTATAATAGGTTGTATATATTGCTAGAAACAACGCTATTATATCTGTTATTACCATGATGGTATTGGTGTGGATTTTATGTGTGAACTTATACATTATAGTTAGAACGAGTATTCGTAGGAACGCTATGTACCTTGCGAGGTCTAGTCGTTTCTTTATAACTGGTTTTAGGAGGATTTTTCCCTAATACTCTCTCCGGTCATGACTATCCCCTATCCGAGTATAGGGGATGTGCACACAGCTGGTGCCAAACAATCGGGATTTATTCCCTTCGATATCTCTCGCGATGAGATGATATATCTTAAAAGCTTATAACGTAATTGTGCATTTTGGAATTAAATAAGATAAGTGTGATTATGCACATAATTAATATACCCTCGGGCGAGGAGTACAACGTGGAAACCGCTCGGACTTCGACAAGAGTAAGTCCTCCTTCCAAATTTGAATTCGCATTACGCGGTGAGGTTGGTCGTGGACCCAAATGGTCAAGTCTTTTTAAATGCTTGTGTGAAATTATAATGTTCTCGAACACTTGTCATACTTTCCGGTAAGACTCAACCTTTTGGAGTCTTCTCTTTATACGTTTCCTTAAGACTCAATCTCTTGGAGTCTTCTCTTCATACGTTTCCTTAAGACTCGATCTTTAGGAGTCTTCTCTTGATCTTTCTTTTTCGTATATTCCTGTAGAAGTATTGAGGTTTACTATTGTCATCGGCTTTCATTCGAGAAGCGATGGGTCTAGCCTAATACGACTACTTAGAACCTTTATGCTTTACCCTTGCATAGTATTTCATTAGACTAACCAACCGGTTATTTTCCCTTGCATGGTTGGCTGGTGTCATCCGTCTCATACGGCACATCAGGTAAACTTCCGTTCTGTGAAGGCTAGAATCTGACGATGAAGGTAGATGAAGTTTTAAGAGTTTTTATCCAGGTTGAAGATCCTAGGCGGGTGATCGCTTCGATCAAGACCCTTATGTTATTTATTTAAAAGACTTCCGTTGTATTAAACATATTCTGTATTTCTGTTGTATTTGGGATTTACGGATGTAATTCCGAGACTTTGGTTTAAATAAAGATTATGATATTTTGTTTTATCAGTGTATTTTATGATTTGTATGAATGGTTAAGCCTTGGGTGGCTTCGGATGTGGAATCTAAGGTCACTGGCGGTAATACTTTCAAGGAAATATTTTGGGGTGTTACAGATTTGGTATCAGAGCCGGTTTTTTTTAAAAAAAAAACGGGTTGGGTTTCAAATAAAACAAAGATTTTAATTAACCTTTTTTTTTTCGTTTTCGAACTGAGAAAGTTGTTTAAATTCAAAAATTTTGAATTTCCGAATAAAACCATACTTGAATAGAAAATGTATTGTTTTGAAATCTTTGTCGTTCTAGTCGTGCCTTCTTTCCAGTCTGATATAGTAAGTTCGCTTCTATGTTTAGAAAGACTAAACTCTCTTCTCGTCGCCCCGTAGGTTATGGGCGCATTCATCTCTCATCGGAGGAACCCGAAGGAAGCCGAGGTGGCCTCGCCATCTCCAGTTAGACTTGAGTTCCCGGTTCCCTCGCCGTGCTTTGAGGTCGGGGAGCCCAGTAGTCCACCCGAGGAGGTGAAGACCGTACTCGAGGAGTCTGTGGTGTTAGTGTCCGACAAGGCCGAGGTTCTTGTGGAGGAGCCTGAAGCAGAGCCAAGGGAAGACACAGAGGAAGAGGAGGAGCCGACGCAGTGCCTTGGAGGGTACTACAACGACGACTTCGAAATTGAGAAGGATCCTGAAGAAGACACGGAAGAAGATCCGGAGGAGGATCCTGAAGAAGACCCAGAAGAAGATCCGGAGGAGGACCTCGAGGAATATGGCTACAACTTGGAGCACTTGCTGGAAGGCAGCGAGGACCCGGGAATGCAGATCATTTTTCCGAGTCCAGAGTTGCCGCCTGATGAGGAGTATACGCCGTTGTCTCCTGCCGCTTGGGAGGCACTTTGGATCTCGGGTATTAGCGGGAGGAGTGGGCCGCTGGATGCACCGGTGAACCCGCGGCTTATCCCCACTCCGAGAAGGCCGATGGTGAGCCCTACTTCTCGGCACGTGCTTCATCAGAGTGAGATGGCTTCCTCTGAGGCTCGTCGCCAGGTAGAAGAGATGGTTGAGCGTGCTCGCATAAGGGCAAGGCCTTGGGAGTCAATGGGTACACCAAGGGTGGTCCCGACCCAGCAGGCCAGGCCAAGGCCCCAAATGTTGGATGAGCGACTGGAGGAGTGGTCGAACGCCCTGTACGACATGGAGGAGAGGACATACGAGGTTGAACTCGGTCTCTCCCTAATGCTTGTGGACGTCCGCGAACTCCAGGAGTATATCCGCCAAGCAAGATTGCTACTTGTCCCTTTGTACGAGGTGAACAGGGCAGACTTCCAACCAGGATTTCTGGAGGAGTTGTGCTACCCACCGGGATCTGATGGGGCTGGACCAAGTGTTCCCGCGCCTAGAGAAAGGCCGAGGGCACCAAGGCCGAGAGGTGAGCCGTGTGCTCCAGGGCCGAGTAGGTCAAGAAGTCCGACACCAGACCCCGATGATAGACCACGTGCGAAAAAGCAGTGCATGAGAGTTCCCGATTATAGGAAGCTTTTTAGGGCACCATGATGGGGGCCAGTGTTAAGTTTAGCGTTTTCTTTTCTAGTATTCCGGTTGTTTCGTTTTGATAGCAGTGTATTCTCCAAGCAATTTTGCCTTGTCGCCTGGAAGAATTTCACATGTAGACCCTATCAAACTCAGTTTCAGTTCATCAATGAAAGTTTACCAAGTTTGGTCTATTCTAAGTCGATGTTATACGTTGTGCATGTTGAAATGATATTAACGTTATAAAATACTTGGAATTTGATCGGTAAACAGATGGTGAACACAAGGAACACCATTCGTGCTGGTGTTGGGCCAAGCAATAACCCCAGACCGAATTTGAGGGATGCCGCTAACCCAGTGGATGAGAACGAATCTGTTTCTCACAACAATCCTGTGGGCAGTGACCAAGTTCCGGTCAACGCTCCAGTGGTATTCGATGATACGGCAATTGAGGCTATTCGGGGGATTGTGATGCAAGAAGTCACCGATATTATGCGACCAATCGCGCCTCAGGCACAGGGTGTGCCAATTCCTCATGTGGTTCCTAGATTCGAGGAGTCAGCTGTCCATGTACCCCATGAGGATGCGGTCAGGAACAGAGGCAATTATGGCCGAGCGTTGAAGGCCATAAGCTCTATGAGGCCTGACAGCTATGACGGGAAAGGAGAGCCAGTCAGAGTAGCGTATTGGTTCTCATACATGGAACGACTGTTCAGAAACGTCGATTGCACAGAAGCTGAAAAGGTGCACATTGCTTCCCTTCAACTGAAGGAGGTGGATAGTGAATGGTGGGAAAGCACCAGTCTAGCTGATCACCCTGGACTGAACTGGGGAATGTTTAAGGCGAAAATGACTGATCGATTCTTTTCCCGAGCTATGAGGGAAGAGAAGCATAAGGAGTTTCTCTATCCGAGGACGGATGGATTGAAAGTGACTGAGCTTGCGGCCAAGTTCAATCACCTATTGCAGTACGCTGGGCTGGAAGTGTCCAGTGATGAGCAGAAAATCTGGCATTTCCACGAGTGGATGAATCCATACATCAAGCCACTGATGGTACGTCATGGATGCTCTACTCTGGAGTAGTACGTGGATGCTGCCTATAAATTGGAGGTAACTCTGGAGGAGTCGGCTAAGAAGCACAATCGCCAGAGACCGGCATAGAGCCAGCCTCAGGCAAGTGGGTTCAAGCGACTTGTGCCGCCGTCAAACTTTGCCTGGCTGGGCGAGAAGAGAGATGACTCATGGAGGGTCTATGCAACGTTCGGGTCAGGGCAAGAATCTGATCCAGTGCTACAACTGTGGTACACCCAGGCACAAGAACAATGAGTGTCTGAAGGGGAGGAACACGTGCTTTGGCTGCAGGAAGGAGGGGCACTTACAGACTTTTTGTCCGCAAAGAAGGCAGAAAGGAGCTGAGTCACAACAAGGGTCAGTTAGTCATAACAACCGACCCAGGTTCAGATCAGTGGAAGCTCCTAGTCCTTCGACGCAGACAACTGCACAGAACAAGGGGAAAGCCCCAACTGCTTCAGGAGGTCAAGGTCAGCGACTCTACGAGATGCGTGAGGCTGATGGACCAAATGCTCCTACTGCTGAAGGTACTCTATACCTCCATTCTACTTCTGTGTGTATGCTTTTTGATTCGGGTGCTACCCATTCTTTCATCTCGGAAAGTTGTGTAAGTAAGCTAGGATTAGTATGCAATGAGGCTTGTGAGCCTTTCGTTGTGAATCTTCCCAATGGTGAATATTTGGTTGGAACCAAGCGTCTGTCATAATTTTCGATTACCATTCAGGGTAGGAAGTTCAAAGCAGATTTGATCTGTATAGCCATGGCTCCATACGACATTATTCTCGGTATGGATTGGCTGACGCGTCATGAGGCGGTGATCGATTTTAGCTCAAGGACTGTGACGGTGTCATCTGGGGGCCAGTTTATATGCAAATTCAAGGGTCGTAATGACGCTGATAACGGCAAGCTCATCAATGCGATTGCTGTGTGTAAGCTACTTCGACAAGGTTGTGTCGGGTACCTGTGCTATCTGGACAAGCCCAAGAAAGATGAGCCTTCAGTTCTTGATATTCCGGTCATTTGCGAATTTCCGGAAGAGATTCCTGGTTTACCCCCGAGTCGTGACATGGAGTTTACCATTAATCTCGAGCCTGGTACCGCGCCAATCTCTAAGGCACCGTATCGGATGGCTCCAGCGGAGATGCAAGAGGTGAAGAAGCAACTCGAGGACCTTCTTGAGAAAGGATATATATAAGGCCGAGCGTATCACCTTGGGGCGCTCCGGTTTTGTTCGTCAAGAAGAAGGATGGATCGTTCCGACTTTGTATCGACTATCGAGAGTTGAATAAAGTCATGATCAAGAATAAGTATCCGCTGCCAGGGATTGATGATCTGTTGGATCAATTGCAAGGAGCAAAAGTCTTTTCCAAGATCGATCTGAGATCTGGTTACCATCATCTCAGGATTCGTGAGGAAGACATTCCGAGAACTGCTTTCCGGACGAGGTATGGCCACTATGAGTTCGTAGTCATGCCATTTGGCCTTACCAATGCTCTGGCGGTCTTCATGGATCTGATGCATCGATGTTTCCACCAATACCTGGATAAGTTCGTGGTGGTCTTCATCGACAATATTTTGATCTATTCCCCGAGTGAGGAGGCTCACGAGGAACATCTTCGGATCACCTTGTCAGTCCTTAGACAGAATGAGCTATACGCAAAGTTATCTAAGTGTGACTTCTGGATCAAAGAAGTGGCTTTCTTAGGCCATGTGATCAATGAGGATGGGGTTATGGTTGATCCCCAGAAGATTGAAGCGGTAGCCGACTGGAAGTGGCCTCAGAATGTGAAGGAGGTGCGCAATTTCTTATGACTCGTTGGATATTACAAACGGTTCGTGGAGGGATTTTCTAAGATCGCTCTACCTATGACCGGTTTGCTCCGCAAAGTCCACAAGAAGTTTGTCTGGGATGACAAGTGCGAGGCCAGTTTTCAGAAACTGAAGAAGTGCCTGACCTCCGCACCAGTGTTAGCACTACCGAAAGGGAATGATGGTTATGTGGTCTATAGTGATGCTTCAAAGAATGGGTTAGGGTGCGTACTGATGCAGAAAGGAAAAGTTATTGCGTACGCATCTCGACAATTGAAAACCTATGAGGCAAACTATCCGACGCATGATCTGGAGTTAGCAGCTATAGTATTTGCGTTGAAGAATTGGAGGCACTATCTCTATGGTGTAAGGTGTCAAGTCTTTACCGATCATAAGAGTCTCAAGTACGTGTTCACTCAGAAGGAGCTGAATATGAGACAACGTCGCTGGTTAGAGCTACTCAAAGACTATGACATCGAGTTGTTGTGTCATCCATGCAAGGCAAATGTAGTAGCCGATGCATTGAGCCGGAAGACGCCGCACGAGACTGTAGTGGCTCTACTCACTGCTCAAACCAAGCCGAACCAAGGGTTGTGCGAGATTGAAGTCTTGTACGATCAGCGTCGAGGATACTTGAGTATGCTGGAGATTCAGGCTACTTGATCAAATCAGGGAGAAGCAGGTTGACGACGTGGTCTTGGTAAAGCTAAGCAATGAAGTGATGGATGGGAAAGCTCCCAGATTCGTGATTCAGGAGGATGGATCACTTTGGTTTAAGGACCGGATTTATGTGCCTGACGTTGATGGTCTTCGCCAGTTGGTGATGAAGGAGGCCCATTCGTCAGCTTATTCTATACATCCAGGCTCTAGCAAGATGTACAAAGACCTCAGGAAGAAATTCTGGTGGCCCAACATGAAGTGGGATGTAGCGGAATTTGTGGCAAAATGCTTGACTTGTCAGAAAGTCAAGATAGAACACCGTAGACCAGGTGGTGATTTGCTACCTCTTCCAGTGCCAGAGTGGAAATGAGAGGATATCACTATAGATTTCGTCACAGGGTTGCCAAAGACTCAGAGTCAAAAGGATGCGATATGGGTAATCATTGACAGGCTCACGAAGAGTGCTCACTTCGTGGCTATCAAGTCAACATGGGGAACCTAGAAGCTATCGGAAGTGTTCCTACACGATATTGTCCGTTTGCATGGTACCCCAAAAACCATTGTATCGGATCGTGATGGTCGATTCATGTCGAGATTCTGGAAGGAACTTCACAAGGCCATGGGAGCCGAGTTGAGGTTTAGTACTGTGTTTCATCCTCAGACAGATGGACAGTCTGAGAAGACCATCCAGACATTGGAAGATATGCTGACAGCTTATGTACTCGATCGTCCGACTAGCTGGGAGAACAGCCTATGTCTGATTGAGTTCACATACAATAACAGTTGGCATGCTACCATTAAGATTGCTCCATTCGAGGCTTTGTACGGTCGAAGGTACAGATCTACGATTTGTTGAGATGAGAATGCCGACAAGGTTTTGCTCAGACCGGAGTTAGTCGAAAGGACTGCCTCGGACATTGCGTTAATGAGACAGAGGATGTTGATAGCTCAGAGTCGACAGAAGTCCTACACAGATCTGCAGCGCAGGAATGTCGAGTTCGAGGTTGGTGACAAGGTGTTTGTCAGGGTGTCGCCATCCAAGGGAGTGTTCAGGTTCGGCAAGCGTGGGAAGCTTAACCCTCGCTACGTGGGACCGTTTGAGATCCTTGACAGGGTGGGGTCTCTAGTGTATCGTTTGGCATTGCCGCCGTTGGCACATCCAGTGCATAACGTGTTCCACGTATCCTTGTTGAGAAAGTACGTGCCAGATGCATCTCATGTGTTGAGTTATGAAGACATTGAGATTCAGGCAAATGGTACCTACGAGGAGATACAGGTGCGTATTCTCGAGCATCGCGAGAAGCAATTGCGGAACAAGGTAGTACCATTAGTACGGATTCTTTGATCCAAGGCTGGATTTGAAGAGGTTACTTGGGAAACCTGGGAGACTGAGGAGGATATGCTTAGCCGTTTTTCCGAGCTATTTTCGGCCTAGTTTCGGGGTCGAAACATTTTTAAGGGGGTAGTGTTGTAACGCCTCATTTTTTTTGGTTTATTCGGCCAAGTTTCGGGGTCAAAACTTCTCTTAAGGGGGAAGTGATGTAATACCCCTCATTTTTAGTAAGGGTATTTGGGTAATTTACTCAACCCTCGTTCTGTGATCGTGTCATTTTTGGAAAAGTTTGGATTTTCTGTAACGTGTTCGATCTCTGTAATTTTTCCCTGAGTGATATAAAATACATTCGACGTATTTTAGGGGCTTAGAATATTTGTTCGGGTACAAATATATATAATCCGGGGTTTAAACCCACACCAAACCTTTTCCCGGGCAAACAGACGCGGAAAAGGCATTTCCGCGACCGCGGCAGCATTTCCGCGATCGCGGAAAATTGGCTCTTAGAAGAGCTGGGCACAGGAATATTCCGCGACCGCGGATAAAGTTCCGCGACCGCGGAAAACTGCAACACGCCAACGTCGCGTCGCCTGCACCTCGTCGTCCGAGCCGCCGTTGATCGCCTGACTCGCCGTCGATCTGGTCGGGGCTGGCTACTCTCCTTGGCTATAAATAGTGGTCGATTTGAGAGGGTTTTGAGCACCCAAATCTGAGATCTCCTCTCTCACTCTGATTTTCCATAGTCGTCGGAGTTTAGATCTCTCGCCAGAATCCTTCGAAGTGTCGCCGGAGCTCTCATTTGTGGTTGTGGTGCTCGTTGGAGTGGTGCTTTATAGGTGAAAGGAGGTCAGGAGTCGAAGCCCCCTCGAATCGAGCCCCCTCGCATCGTAGCCGGTGAGTTTTCTCCCTTTGGAGTTGCTGGAGTTCATGGCCGCGACCGCGGACATGAACTGCCGCGACCACGGCAGTGACAAGGTCGGCCGCGTCCACGACAGCTGTCATGACACTCGCGGACGCCTTGTCCTCGACATCCGCGACCGCAGAATCCCAGCCGCGACCGCAGATTGCTCTGCAATCGCGATCGTGGCCTTGGGCATGCCGGTCTCGGTCGGGACCTTCGTTCTTTCGATTTCGTTCATTCTTTCTTAGATTCGTATCATTTTATTGTCGAATCTAACCTAGGGTTTCGTTATGGGTCCTCATCGTAGGAATCTGTAATCCGACTTCCATTCACGTTCCGGACCCAGAAACCCATCGTCTTTCAATCGTTCGTCTAGACTAAGGCAAGTGGCGGTTCGCTCTTGCTTCTCATTCCATGTTTCCATTAATTATCAATTGTTTAATTGTTAATTAAATTGGGATGAACTATTGTTTTCGTTTGGGAACATATTTTATAAATAATACGATTAAGAAAGTGATATTATAATAGGTTGTATATATTGCTAGAAACAACGCTATTATATCTGTTATTACCATGATGGTATTGGTGTGGATTTTATGTGTGAACTTATACATTATAGTTAGAACGAGTATTCGTAGGAACGCTATGTACCTTGCGAGGTCTAGTCGTTTCTTTATAACTGGTATTAGGAGGACTTTTCCCTAATACTCTCTTCGGTCATGACTATCCCCTATCCGAGTATAGGGGAGGTGCACACAGCTGGTGCCAAACAATCGGGATTTATTCCCTTCGATATCTTTCGCGATGAGATGATATATCTTAAAAGCTTATAACGTAATTGTGCATTTTGGAATTAAATAAGATAAGTGTGATTATGCACATAATTAATATACCCTCGGGCGAGGAGTACAACGTGGAAACCGCTCGGACTTCGATTAGAGTAAGTCCTTCTTCCAAATCTGAATTCGCATTACGCGGTGAGGTTGGTCGTGGACCCAAATGGTCAAGTCTTTTTAAACGCTTGTGTGAAATTATAATGTTCCCGAACACTTGTCATACTTTCCGGTAAGACTCAATCTTTTAGAGTCTTCTCTTCATACGTTTCTTTAAGACTCAATCTCTTGGAGTCTTCTCTTCATACGTTTCCTTAAGACTCGATCTTTAGGAGTCTTCTCTTGATCTTTCTGTTTCGTATATTCCTGTAGAAGTATTGAGGTTTACTATCGTCATCGGCTTTCATTCGAGAAGCGATGGGTCTAGCGTAATACGACTACTTAGAACCTTTCTGTTTTACCCTTGCATAGTCTTTCATTAGACTAACCAACCGGTTATTTTCCCTTGCATGGTTGGCTGGTGTCATCCGTCTCATACGGCACATCAGGTAAACTTCCGTTCCGTGAAGGCTAGAATCTGACGATGAAGGCAGATGAAGTTTTAAGAGTTTTTATCCAGGTTGAAGATCCTAGGCGGGTGATCGCTTCGATCAAGACCCTTATGTTATTTATTTAAAAGACTTCCGCTATATTAAACATATTCTGTATTTCTGTTGTATTTGGGATTTACGGATGTAATTCCGAGACTTTGGTTTAAATAAATATTATGATATTTTGTTTTATCAGTGTATTTTATGATTTGTATGAATGGTTAAGCCTTGGGTGGCTTCGGATGTGGAATCTAAGGCCACTGGCGGTAATACTTTCAAGGAAATATATGGGGGTGTTACAGGTTGGCACTCATCACTCTCTACTTCTTGAGGGAGAATTTTCCCTAATTCCTCATCATATTCCGGTGGCACATATGGGGTGAGATCGGCCACATTGAAGGTTGGATGGGCACCGTACTTGTCGGGGAGGTCGACTTCATAAGCATTGTCTCCGAAGTGGCGGAGAACTTGGAATGGGCCATCACCGCATTGGTTGAGCTTGGACTTTCGGTGGTCTTTGAACCTCTCCTTGCGCAAATGGACCCACACAAGGTCGCCCGGGGAAAAGACAACAGGCCCCCGGCCTTTGTTGGCATGGCTCTCATATTGGGCGGCGCGCCGCTCTAGTTGATCCCGGATGCGCTCGTGGAGCTCTCGGATGAATTCAGCTCGCTTGGCACCTTAAGGGTGCTTGGCTACGCCCAAGGGATGAGGCACCATGTCAAGTGGGGTGATGGGGTTGTGGCCGTAGACTACCTCGAACGGAGTGAGCTTGGTTGTCGTGTGCATAGACCTATTATACACAAACTCAACATATGAAAGTAAGTCCTCCCACTTGCATGGGTTGGCCCAAAGGACGGCTCTAAGCAAGGCTGCTAAGGTGCGGTTGGTAACCTCGATTTGGCCCTCCGTTTGGGGGTGACAACTAGTGGAAAATAAGAGATTGGTTCCTAGTTTCCCCCACAAGGTCCTCCAAAAGTGTCCCATAAACTTGGGGTCCCGATCCGACACTATAGTCCTAGGGATTCCATATAACTTGACAACATGATCAAAGAAGATGGAGGCAATTTCCAAAGCATTGTTAGTGGTTTTGTAATAGATAAAATATGCCATTTTAGAAAACCTATCAAGCATTAAAAAGATGGAATCCCTCCCCTTCTTAGAGGTTGGCAATCCGGTTATGAATACCATTGAAATGTCTTCCCAAGGGGCCGAGGGAATGGGTAGAGGAGTGTATAAGCCATGGGGTCATGTCCTAGATTTGGCTTGATGGCAAGTAATGCAAGCCTTGCAAAACGTGGTAACATGATGGGCCATTTTGGGCCAAAATATGTGCTCTCTAAGGGTTGTAATGGTCTTAGCCATACCGAAGTGACCACGACCCTCATGTGCCTCTTTGATCAAAAGGGGCCTAATGGAAGAGCTAGGGATGCACAACTTTCCGGCTCGGTATAAATAACCCTCATCCATAAAATAGCTCTCAAACTCTCCTCTAAGGGAACATTCCTCAATAATGGGGCCAAAGAACGGATCTTGTGAATAAAGAGCTTTAAGCATAGAAAAACCCACAACTTTAGCATTTAAATGAGTAGAGAGGACATACCTTCGAGAGAGAGCGTCAGCCACTACATTGTCGAGGCCATTCTTGTGTTTGATGACATAGGGGAATGTCTCCATAAACTCGACCCATCTAGCATGCCAGCAGTCGAGTTGAGCTTCGCTCTTGAGGTAGGCGAGGGCCTCGTGGTCCGAATGAATGACAAACTCCTTATTCCATAGATAGTGTTGCCATGTCTTCAACACCCGGATGAGAGCATAAAGCTCTTTGTCATAAGTAGGATAGTTGAGAGTGACACCCGACAACTTCTCACTAAAATAGGCAATTGGGCTCCTATCTTGAAAAAGGACACCACCAATGCCAACATTTGAAGCATCGCACTCGACCTCAAAGGTCTTGGAGAAGTTGGGGAGTTGAAGAAGAGGGGTGTGGAAAAGGCTATGCTTGAGGGCATTGAAGGCAGCCTCATGCTTATCATTCCAAGCGACCTCGGCTCCTTTCTTTGTCAACTCATGGAGAGGAGCGGCAATGCTACTGAAATCTTTCATAAAGCGGTGATAAAAGCCGGCAAGGCCGAGAAAGGAGCAAACCATAGTGGCCGTGGTAGGGCGGGGCCATTCCCTAATGGCTCGGACTATTTCTTCATCAACTCGGAGGCCATCTTTTCCAACAATATAACCAAGGAAGACAGTGGAGGTCGAGCAAAATGTGCACTTGGCAAGGTTGGCATACAACTTCTCTCGGCGAAGGCACTCAAAGACGGCACGGAGGTGATCAACATGCTCCTCTAAGCTCCGGGAGTAGACCAAGATGTCATCGAAATACACCACGACAAACTTCCCCAAATAGGCCCTTAGAACGTGGTTCATAAGCCTAGGTAGTCCTCCGGAACATATCTCTTGGTCATGACATGGATGAGTTGGTTCCAAGCCATGACCAGGGGCAAGCGGCGCCTAACTCTCTCTGTGGCAAAGCGGAACCACCAAGCACGGGCATTGCCGGTGAAGTGGAGAGTGGCAATTTGAACCCTCTCAAAGTCATCATATTGGAAATGATTCAACGCGTACTCCGTTGATTGCTTCCAATCGAGGAATTTGGCCGCATCATAGTCGCCCTCAAATGGCTCAATGCGGACCTTGACCTCCCGGCGTTGGCCAAAGTTTTGTTCAGGGCCAACGGGGTCATGCCGCTCTAGGTGTGGGTGGGGCGCATGGCCACGGCCTCGGAAATCAGCGGGCGGCGGCAGCCAATGGGGGTCGCGGCGATCCAAGGGCCGCCGGCGGTGGCCTCGAGCTCGGCCATGATCTCAGGGGAGGAAGTCCGCCAAAGGGTCCTCCTCATAGAGCTCTTGGAAAACTTCATCAAAAGCATCATCCGCCTCATGGGCCCCAAAGGCCTCATCCTCTTCATCAAGAGCCTCAAAGTCACCATAGCCATACCGAGCATTAGGAAAGTCATCGGCGACGGGGCCCCAGGTTGCGCGCAGATACGGCTCGCCCTCCATGTGGGCTGCGGAGGTGGGGAGACGTCGGCCCGGCAGCGGCTGAGCGTCTTGATGCTCGCGAGGCTCCACACGCATCGTCGGATTGTCGTAGAAAGAAGGCTCTTGCGGCGGTGACAGCCTCTCGGCAAAGGCCCAGGCGTCAGAATAAGGGGAGGGGTGCATAGGGCCCTTGCCTCGGTCACGCGCCGTGGTGTCAAAGGGGTGATCAGTCGGGCCACGTGAGGAGGCTCCGGTGAGTATGGGCACGGGGCAAGACGGCGACACAACCGGTGCGGGTGTCGGGGAGGCCGCGGAGATGTGGGCCAAGCTAAGCTCAAGCGCGGCCATCCGGGCGTCGGCCGATTCCTTCTCGCGGAGGAGCTCGGCCAATTCGGCTTGGGCAGCACGCAAGGCCTCGGCGGTAGTCTCCTCGCGGCGGGCGGTAGCCTCCTTGGCTCGAATTGCCTAGCCGTAAACGACTCGGGGGAAAAGCATGGGCGTGGAGCTCTGAGGGCTCCGATTGCCGGCATCAAGATGATCCTCCATCGTGTACTCACCTACAAGAGGCCACAAGACAAACCGAGTAAAAAGTTCAAAGGAATCAAGCAATGACACTTAATGAAAGGAAGAAAGATAACTAGACCTAGGACAATCAAATATAAGTAATGGATAAAGGCTCAAGCAAAGGGGGTAAGTCGGGAAGAGCATGTGACTTGAGAACTTGAGTAGGGCCGAGACACTTGCAATCCATGCCAAATTGTATCACTTAGGCTAAGTAGTAAAGTCCAACTTCGAAACTAGAGTGATGATCTTGGACAAGAGAGAAAGTTGGATGCCCTATGTGCCAAGGAAGAGGAGAATTGAAATGAAAAGAGACGAGAGGAACATGGGGGGGGGGGGGCTTAGTGGCCCAAGTTGCGAAGTGAAGGTGGGAGAGCCCACGAAATGGTTGTGGCCCAACCGAAATGAAAAACTGTCTACCTTCTTTCCCCTTTTTTTTTTGAATTCGGGCCTTTTGCCTTTTCTTGGCCTCTTGACTTTCTTTAGGCTTTTTCTATTGCTTTGAGAAGGGAGACCGAGATGGGAAAGGCCTTTGTGTAAGAAAAGACGAGTGTAGCCATAACAAATTTTGTTTGAGTTGGGAGAGGGGCGGCAACAAGGGGGTTTGTTTTTGTTTTGACTTGCAAAGTCCCTTTTTGGGGTGGGACAAGGCTTGAGAAAAGAAGAAGAGAAGGTTGTCTTCTTGCCACTTGTGTTTCTACCCTTTTAGAGGCCCACAAAGGAAGCTTCCTAGCTCTCTTCCCCCAAACAAAACCAGCCAAGAGACAAATTTGTCCTTTACCCAAATAGGCTAAGTGAGCCAAAAAGGAAAGAAAGAAAGTGGGTGTGGTCCCTTCCAAATTGATCAAGTCACATGCAAGTGGGAGGGAGATTCAAATGGAAGCTTTCAAGGACATGGCCGGCTAAGGAAAAGGGGTGGGCGGCTGTAGGGTGGGGGTGGGCGGCGGGAAGGTGGCAGGGGGCAGTGGCACGGTGGTCGGCGGTGGTGGTGGGCGGCGGGAGAATATTTTGTGGTTTTTGGGTGCGGTTTTGGGAGGGGAATAAGGAGCAACTAAAATGAACATAAAATCATCATGCAAGCAAGAAAAAAATAGAGCTTAAAAACTGAGATTTAAATAGAAGATAGGGGCTTAACTTAGTCTTTGGCTCTAATACCAATTGATGAGAATGGAACCCCCAAGACAAGGCTCTTCTTCCCAGGAGGCTTGCGTGACTAAGTGAAGAGGACTTTCTTCTCCTTGTGGTTGGCTAGCTCCTTAGGGCTCTTGGGAGAGCTTTGAAGGCGGAAGCAAGGTCAGCGCCGAGGGACTCTGAGGGGTGACGATAGCTGGCCGCGGAGAGGCGAGAGGCCGGCCGAAGTGAGGCTCGGCTGGAGGCGCGCGGCAAAGGGCCAAGGGGGCCTCTCTTAGAGGTTCCTTGACTGGCTTGGAGACGGGAGCAAGGGCAGTGCCGAGGGCAGCCGAGGAGAGACGACGGCTGGCCGTGGGGAGGCGAGAGGTCGGCCGAAATAAGGCTTAGATTCTAGCTTGTTGAATGCTTTGCTTAAGAGATTCGAAAGAGATTAAGAGAAGAAAAGGAGAGATTGTGAGGATTTGAGTTGATATAAGTAAGTGAGAGCCTTAGAGAGGTATTCCTCTAACCCAAGGGATAATCCACTTCTATATTCTTCAACTAAATGAAAAAGGAAGCCAAGAGTGGCTTAAATAGTCTAGGGTTTTAAGTGGACTAGGAGCCCATATGCAAATGGGTCCACACGCCCAAAATGGAAAGACACTTACATAACTAATTGACTAAAAGGGAAAGGGGATAAAAGCCTTAAAGGCTTGGATAGGGGCGCACGCTTAAATGCCTTGGAATCGAAACATCAGTGCCTTGGTGTGGCATGGTCGATGCTTGAGTGTCGTGACATTGAGGCGTCGGCGCCTTGGCACCTTGGTGGTCAAGGCCTTGGATCCTCCACGGTGAGGCACAAGAGTAGGCGCGGGCCTTGGGCTGGAGGCTCTTCGCCGCCTTGGCTAGTGAGGGCACGGTGGACTAGGGCGGTGATGGCTTGGGCCATGGCTCGGGCTTGGACCCTAGTCACCCGGCCTTGAGGCTCCTTGTTGATGGGTGGTTGGCACTCATCAATACTCGTTCTACGATTCCGACAATCACAGAGAATTCTATAATTGGTATCTAAGCAAGTATCTTTCATATTCTTTTTATTAATATTGTTATAGAGTTCTAATGACATAAGTAAATTGTGATGTCGCATTGTGACAACTTGTTTTGTGTACTTCATTTAATGACAGTTTGACTATTTTGATGACAATTTTATCATGTCTATGACAGTTACTGTCAATGACAAAAAAAAAAATATGTGGATGATAGTTTGATTGTTTTATGACTATATTTGTGCCTTTATGACAGATATTTTATGAGCTTTGTGACAATTTGTTTTGTGTGGTTCAATTTATTTTTGAATTACATGTTTATGACAACTTTATTTGATGTTTGTGACAGGTTGTTCAATGATTTTATAACAGATTGTGACATTTTACAACTTTTAAGCTTTTTTTGACAGGATGTTGAATGAATTTATGACAGTTTGTTCCAGTCTGTTTTACTTGTAAAACAACATGTGACCGTTTAAGCTTCTAAAAATGTATGATATAGGTTGTTGTGTGAGTTTTTGACAGATTTTGACAAAGTGTTCGTGTGTATGTGAATGTTTTTATTTTGTAACAATTATGCATTTAATGATAATGTTTTCTTGTTGATGATAATTGTCACATTTTCTATATGTGATTTGTTGATGGTATATTTGTTTGATTTTTATGATAGTTCTATTTTGTTTATGGTGGTAAGAATGCCACTGTTCTCGCATTTGATATTCAACTCAACAAGGAATTCTTCAGAATTCTTTTAAAGAAGGGTGGTTGGTTTGAGGACTCTGTATGTGATATTTCACTTTTTTTCTTCATCTTCTTATTCTATGTTTTTTTTTTTTACTATTTCTTCTTTTTTACCAAGATGAAGAAACCTTATATTACTTGAGGAAGCGTTTAGCTGAACTAGGTGATGCATTCAAGGATGTCTTAGTTGTGGATTGGGTGTGGCATGGTCACTTTTCTGAAGTGGTTGTAGATCGTTATAAATATGGGCAATGTGAAATCTCAAAGATGCACAGCGAGTATTTTGATGGTTTCTTACCATCAAGATTTGGTAAATGCTGGTATGATGGTATGAAGAAGGTATATTCACCATTTAACCTTCAAAAGAACCACTGGGTGGCTTTGGAGATTTACTTGGTGCAGCGTCATGTGAAAATCTTTAAATGTATGACTAGTCTTTACACAGATGAGAAGCTTTTTAAATTTATCACACCATTGTGTACTCTATTGCCTTTCATCATGAAGAAATCTAACAAGTTTTCACATCTTGGTTTTTTGGATGAAGATCTTACCACTAGAAGGGATGTGACAGTCCCTCAAGATGATGGAGGATAAAAAAAATCCATTTTTTTGTATTTAATTCATGATGTTATTATTTTCTGATGCAATTTTTCTTTTCCGTTGATAGTGGCAATTGTGGGTTATATATCGTGAAGTATATTAAAGTGTTTGCACTTGGTGGCAGTTTATCTGATTTGGATGACAAGCGGGTTAGAGCTCATAGGGGGAAAATGGCAATTAATGTTTTTAGGAAGAATTGGATCTGGCAGCCATTACCTCCCACTGCAAAGTAGCTTTTGTGAATCCACATTTTGAAAACATGTATTCCACGAAGCAAGCCAGTTTTGGACAATATAAGCTTGTAAAACAGTCTATGTTTGGTTGTTGAATGTTGTGTGACAATATTGTTAAGACTATGTGTAACAGCTTGTAGAACAATTTGTGACATGTTGTTCTACGATCTTTTTGATAGCTTGTTAATCTGTTGTTTTACTTCTAATAAAGTTGGTGACAATTTAAGCTTGTTAAACTGTTTGTGACAGCTTGTAAAACAATTTGTGACAGGTTGTTCAACGATCTTTTGACAACTTGTTAATATGTTGTTTTATTTCTAATACAGTTGGTGATAGTTTAAGCTTGTTAAATGTTTTGTGACAGCTTGTAAGACAATTTGTGACATGTTATTCTACAATCTTTTGACAGCTTGTTAATCTGTTGTTTTATTTCTAATATTGTTGGTGACAGTTTATGCTTGTTAATATGTTTATGACAGCTTAAATTAATTAAACTCTATGTGACAGATTGTTCTATTAATTTATGAAAGATTGCGCCAATGTATTGTAGTTCTTAAATCAATTTATGACAGTTTTTTTATGATAACTTCAATACTTCTAACAGGTTGATGGTCGTTTATGCCTCTTAAAGTGCATATTATGTTGTCATGACAACTTTTAACATGTTCTATGTGTTATGATAATTTGAACAAGTCTATATTAACATATTTATGACAATTCTATACAAGATATTAACAGTATACTCAATAAAAACATGCAATAAAAACATGAGTCGTTTACACTCATACATAGAAACAAATTTGCAACAATCTCTTAATAACTTGTGTATGAAAGCAGAAATCCAGTCATTAAAACTTGTCATTGTTAGATTAAAAATACATGTAATAAACATTTGTTGACAGATTTTGAATCCAATCCATTTCTTCAACAAATTTGTTGATGCTGGATGATTTGCCTCTACATGATGACTTATTGTGCTCAGAACTTCCACAATTACTACACTTCCTCTTTGTGTTACATTTCTTGTAAATTCTCCTACAGAATTCAACATGTGTTTCCTTGGCCTCCCACTTCTTTTGTTCATAACTGGTAGATAACATGCTATCTCAATTACATCTTGAGGGACAACCCAATCTGATTTCATAGGCAGTGGATAGATTGTTTCCTGGTATGCCATGTACCAAGAGTGAAACTGATAATATTCACTAACGAAATCAGTGATATTAAGCTTCATGTGCATTATTGCAGCAATCGCATGTGGACAAGGGATGTGATCCAGATCAAATACCTTGTGTAATACCCCCGACTTACGTCGATAGTGTCACACGCCAGTGACCTCATACTGTAAAGTCCAAAGCCACTCAATGCTTTAATCAGAACAATTATACTTAAATAATTAAATGAACATTAAATAATAAATAGAGGAAGACTTTGTATAAAGAAATTCAATTTTTTATTAAAACTCCTCTCGTAAATTGAGAAGGATAGTTTTATAAATAATATTGAAATTACAGCGGAAGGCTTTAAATAAGTCATAATTACATTACTAGGTCTTACATTTATTTAAGAAAATTTAGTCAACACTAGACAAACTTAAAATATATTACTTAAAATCTTCAATCTTCAACTGCAAGCCTTCGTCTTCGATTCGTTACTTCAAGATGTCGGAGACCAACCACTGATGTGCCGTATAGGACAGATGACACCAGCCAACCATGCAAGGGAATAGGAAGGTTGGTCAGTCTAATGAAAGACTACGCAAAAGCTCAAACAGAATGGTTCTTGTGATTGTATATGATTACTATCATTGTCTCTCGAATAAAAACTGATAGACGATATATAACCCAGATACTCTCACTGAAGTGAAAGAAAAGATATGAGACAAGAGAAAACTCCAAAGAAAGTGAGTCTTATGAAAAATTAATGAATTTGTTTGGGAATGTTATATTCACACAAAGTTTGAAAACCGACCTTGATTATTTGGGTCCACGACCAACCTCACCGCATAATGCGAATCCAGATTGGAAAGAGGACTTACTTTAATACAAGAGTCCGGGCGGGTTCCACGTTATACTTCTCGCCCGAGGGTATATTAATTATGTGCAACAAGGCACTTATCTTATTTAATTTCAAAACGTGCATTAACGTTGAAGCTTTTAATTTCCACAACAGATCTCGCAATGAGATATAGAATGGGAATAAATCCTGAAGATTGGAAATAAATCCCGAAGATTGGCACTAGCTAAGTGTACCACCACCTATATTCGGATAGGGGTAGGTCATGACCAAAAGCATTAGGGCAATAATCCTCCTAACGCAAAGTTATAAAGAAACGACTAAACCTCGCAAGGAAATAGCGTTCATACGAATACTCGTGTTAAACTAGCATATGAGTCTACACCAATGCACATCAAATCCACACCAAGTTTATCTAGCACCCTATAATAATATATATATAGGTCGTTGCTAGTATATTATACAACCTAATAATAAGGTTCAATTAATCACATCATTTATTCACACAAGTTCCCAAATAAGAAAAGAATTATTTATCTCAACTTAATAGCACAACCGATTCATTGGCAATTAAGATAAAAATGGAATAAATATGCAAGAGCGAACCGCCACTTGCCTTGAATCACAGAGAGATGAGCGGTATCACGGGGATGGTTGTTTCCGAGTAGCAACTTGAATCCCTACTCTATTTCCGTTCCAGAAGCGAATCCGAGACGTACCCAAATCACACACAAAATAAATTATAAATAGATAATTTATTTAATACTGAATTTTGAGGGGTATATGTCTCAAGATTTAAATTGAATTAATTTATCCCCAATTAATTCAATTTCAAGGCTTATCGGTGGAATGATTATTTATACGATTAAAAATCAATCAATGGTATATTCTAAATAATCTTTTCATGAATAAATAAATCTCATAATTTATTTATAAGTCCAGAAATATTACTCCAAAATATTATCCAAATGAAGAGTTAATATTTTAACCATTCATAGTCTAAGATAATACCCAAGTAATTTTAATTAATTAAATTTTAATTTTATTAAAATCAGATTAATTCCATCTTATTATTTAGTAATTAATATTAATTTATTTAACCTTAATTAAGCCAAATAATAATAAAATAAAAATGAAATCGGATAGAAATATCCGAAAATACCGAATATGGCTCGTCGGAGGGGCTTCTGCGGTTTTCCGGCGAATGCGGTGGCTGGAGGCGGCTTATCGGCGGCGGAGACTTAGGGCTTTGAAATTAGACTTCAAGTCGGAACTAATGGTGGTGGTGGAGACGTCAATGGAGATCCGGTGTGGCGGAAATTGCTCCCGCAACAGAGGGCTGCGAATTCTAGGGTTCTTGAGCTTTGAGGATTTTAATTGGGTGCCGAAACCTCAACGATTGATAAGGGTTGGATAGGTCTCGGAGAGATCTTCGATTCCATATAAAATTTGCAAGGAAAGGATCTCGTATTGGCCCTGATTTCTCAAAGTTTCCAAAATGTCAAAACGTTTATCCACTTGCCTGATATGATAAAATTCGATCTCGTTTTTTATTGTTTCCTTTCGATTCCACCGGTATAATGTGCGTATGGACCGATACTAAAAATCCCATGGATTACTTGGTTGAATCGAGCACGAATCGAGGCTTGAAATGGCCGAAATCCACCATTGTTGAGCATGGGAAGCTCGGCTGGGCACATGAAGAAGGTGATGAACAGTGTCCAGCCCACTTTTGGCATATTTACACGTTTGTCCCCAACTTTTCAAGTTGGGGTAAAAATGCCCTTAAAAATTCTCAAACAATTACGAAAATTCTCAAAACTTTCCCAAACTTAATTATTTTAATAATTCTATGTTTCTTATACTATTTTAGACCAAAATTAATATTTATAAAAATTAACTTAGGCTAAAATAAGCTTAACTTAGGCTAAGACAAGCTTAAGTTATAATTTTTATGGCTTTAACCATATTTAAATCCTTTAACAAAAATTGTTAAACTTGATTTAAATATTCTAGGTTAAATTTTATAAGTTTTATTTAAATTTAGGATCAACATGATGTTACCCAAAATTTTAAATAGCTCACAACTTTAAAGTTGTAACAACTTATATTAAGAATCTCAATTTCACTTCTATTTTTGGAATTATGAAACAAATACCAAAAATTTCTTTATTAGAAATAGAGTTGGGTAAAATACATAAATACCCTTACTAAAATTGAGGGTTATTACACCTTGCACAAATCAAATTCATTGCAACTACATGACTTTTGTGATGGATCATCAACACTAGAAAATTTTCCACCAAGTACTTGAAATTGAACAGAATTCAGTAACTTGACCTCATATCTTGTTGATTGCTTGTACCTTGTCTCTAATATGTTTGCAATATTTGGTGGCAATTGGTTGTTGTTCTTTTCTGCTTTTCTCTGTTGCTCAGCAAACCATCTTGCTATAATATCCCTAATGTAATCCAACAGCGTAACAATTTGGTATGACCTAGCTTCCTTCAAAACCGAGTTTATGTTTTCTGAATTGTTTGTGGTTATAATGTTGTACCTTTCACCAAAACAGTGTGCTCTCGACCACTTCTGAAAATTAGCATCACTGAGGTATATTCACATTTCTGAATTCATGTTGCAAATCTGCTGAAAATATTTATGAAATTCCCCTATTGTATAACTCTCAGTTGCCTTTGTGAACAATATGTGTATATCGCGGTTCTTAAATCTTGTCTTCATATTTTGTTTCAGGTGTCATGTGCAAACATGTTTTGCACATGTATATATGCTCTCTACTACTTTCCCGATGCTCAAGTGTTGATCAGAGACAAATACCAACTCATCTGAACATGGGACTATGCTGAGCAACTCTTGGAAAAACCATGTCCATGAGTTATCATTTTCTGAATCCACAACAGTAAATGTAATATGGTAAATCTGGTGGTTTGCATCTTGTGCAGTAGCAATCATTAGATTCCCCTCATACTTTCCATGTAGATGAGTACCGTCTACCATGATCACCTATAAAAGACAATGTTACAACACTTATTTATAACTTAACATCAAAAACAATTTCTTATTTGAAGATTGTAAATATCACAAACAATTCAACTGTTTTATATTGTCATAGAGTGACAGTTTTGCCGTTGTCATTAAAGTGATAGTTTGGTACTGTCATTAATG
This sequence comes from Rheum nobile, assembly GCA_027886185.1. NCBI lineage: Eukaryota > Viridiplantae > Streptophyta > Magnoliopsida > Caryophyllales > Polygonaceae > Rheum > Rheum nobile. The sequence continues at coordinate 3,127,791 of WOAB01000566.1, read as the reverse complement.
GTGAAAATTTGCAGTTGTCATTAATCGTGACAGCTTGCAGTTTTCACAGATCATGACAGTTTGCAACTGTCACTAGTAGTGACAATTTGCAACTTCAATTCATATAAACACATACTTGACAATGTGGATATTGTTGCATATTTATAGTAGAGAGAGTACCTTTCTCATTAGATTAAAACCATTGTTTGATGCTCCAATTGATATAAACCCATACTTGAACCGGTTTGAATTTCCAATTTCAAGGCATGTGTATGTGCCATTGTTTACTTGTTTCAGCATGTGACAATATGCAGGTATCATTGCATAGTTTTCTTCAGATGTTCCTCTTATCAAATTATGTGCATATTCCTGAGCCTTCCAAGCTTTCCAATAGTTGACATTTTTATAGATATCTTTTCTCATATCATTGCAAATCATTTTTGGATTTGGTCCTTTTCTAACACATTCGAACCAACATTTTAGAAGAAGAAAATGGTTATAACTGATGTTATTATAGCAATAGATGTGGAAATAAAATATTGGTTTTGAGTATTACCTTTTCTTTACCCTCTCTCCTACAATTTGATAGGAAGGTTTACAATGGTTTGCACATCTCACATCAAATGAGCAAGTATGCTTGTCAATGAATACTCTTATCTCAAAGTAATTTATCCTCTTCAATTTCCCAGCTACTAATTTCCATTTGCATTCCTTATCCACACATATCACCTTATACCTCTAAGTTCATCTATTGGAACATGGGTATCTTCTTCATAGCTTTGATGAATCTGAATCTGATTTCTGTCACAAGATTCATTGCTGAGCATTTTTCTTTCAATGTGTGTGTCTTGAAAATAATTATTAGACTCAAATGTAACTATAGTGTTCTGTGTAGTACTAGTACTCTATTCATTCTTGCTCCTCCTCTTAGGTGACGTCACATATAAAGGCAATGTCCATGAAACTCGAGGACCCTCATTAATATGTAAGAAAGATGTGAAATCCTCTTCAGTATCTATATAAGGACTTTTCAATTTCTGAAATAGATGCAAGTGCATCAAGCTAATATCTGTACCAGATTTGATGTTGAACCTCTCAAAAATCTTGTGTTTGACAAAATCCAACTGCATGTTTTCTTCATTCACAAAAGCCTTGGTAATCATATTACCAACATAATCACATTGTCCTCCTTTAAATTCCCACTACCCTCCATAGCACATTGTTAGAATGTTCATTGTCACCTGGTATTCTGACCAAACTGTGATTAGAGTGCTTTTAAAATAGTGAAAATATGTCACAATAAACAATATAGTATTTTACAAATTGTCAATTCAAAATGTCACTTTAGTAACATTTATCTTTGACAATTTTTACCATAATTATCAATATGTCAGTATAACATACACTATTGTAACATATTAACACAATTATGAAACTGTCACAAAAAACTTTCTACATGTTTATAACATAATGTAGTTACTGTCATTAGCAATAAGTTGTCAAACAATGACAACTATATGTCACACACACAAAAACTGTCTATAATTGTCATCACAATTTTAATATCATATAGAAACTGTCACACACAAGATATAGATATTGTCAATAGCAGTAAGTTATCACACAATGACAATTGTCATTTGTTATCACCTTTACAGTCTGTCTCAGTCTCTAATTGTCATCACAATTTTAATACCATATAGACACTGTCACACACATAATATAGCAACTTTCATTAGCACTAAATTGTCACACAATATGAATTATCAGTTGTTATTAAGGTTCGTGACAGTCTCTAATTGTAATCACAATGTTCAATATCATATCGAAACTGTCACCAATATCTATATGATTTGTATGCTAGCTAAGTATCATCATAATTCATATGTATTACTTAAATCTAGATTTGTCATCAACAAACACATAAATATTGTTAATGTTATCAAGAAGAAGTTTTGTAATGACGACACAAAAACTCGACTACTGTCGTTACTGTCATAATATAATTGTCATTACAATGAAAAGTTGATTGTTTTCCCAAGGTTTGAACGTTTACCTTCTTCGTACATTGGATTCGGTCTTAGTTTTTAAGTTTCGCTTTGATTTGACTATGCGTTATATGATTTATTCAAATTTGTCGACTGTGGAATGAATTTTGTGACAGAATGCGACCTAGAATTCATCGACAGTAGAAACCTGGCTTGTGTGCATCGATTATATCTCAAATGGTGATTCCTCTCATTATCGCCATCGATCGACCACAGAGACAGCGTGTTTATGGTGAATTTGCTGTTTTGATCTTCTGAAAATCTTGCGGCTCAAGCAAGGTTAGTTTTGATGCGCGTTTATCTGTATGGGGGTCAAACGCCAAATTTTCAACAGATGGGGTGCACGCGCCTAGTTACTACCTTGTTAAAGGTATATTAACCCAATTCACCCCAAAAAAATCCTTACTAATTTTATCAATTTCATTACAAATTGTTGTTGGCAGAAGAAAGCGTTAAATAAAATTTACTTGGATAGCAAGTTTGATTGTATAAGAATAGAACGACCTGCTTGCGAAAGCGAGTTAGCTTTCTATTTACTAAGTTGTTTTTTAAGGGTAATGATAGAGTAATTAAAAATATCTTTTTTTCACACGGCCTCTGACGAATGCCCATGTACTTTTCCATAGTTTGAGTTACTTGAATATATAAGATAGAAGCCAAAGAGCTTGTTTGTTGGGAAGAAAGGTTAGAAAATATTTGAAAAGAACTTTTATGAAAATTAATACTTTACCCCAAAGTGCATGTAAACTTATGAAGAATATATTTGATATGCAACATATTATCATGGGATGCATTTGCAAGAATAAGTATATCATCGGCAAAAAATTAAATGGAATACAAGTTCCATTTCAGGTTAATTGAATTCCATTCTTACAGTTGGGTTGTTGAAATCCATGGGTAAGGATTCGTGATAAGTAATTTTTTTCTCTTTTTTGTGAAATGAGTGAAAGATTTCATATACTATCATAATATTATCTTGAATGACTCGTCCTTCCACAAATTCATTCACCTCCAATTGTCAGCTGAAATTAACACTTAAGCTGGCAAGGCCAAGTGATCTTAATTGGAAAGTGTCAAAATTGAAAACCTCTATTTTAGGCACTCCTAATAACATAAATGCACGAGGCAAAATCTCAATTTACCCTTCTAGTCATTCTGAGCCTCTAATCAACATCTTTGAATGCCAATAAAGAGATTCGACGCGAAGAAAAAGGCATCCAACCACTGCAGAAAAGGTTGGTTCACACCAAAAGTTTACGGCAAAAGAAAGAGATGCAAAGCACAATGCTTAGGGAAGGCAAGGACAAAGACGTCCTAATCATTCTAGATATTCCATTCTCGATCACTAACAGCATCCAATCGAGTCCTTGTCCAACGCTTAGCTGTGTATCGTAACCATTTATCAAAATCGTACCGCGCCTTACTCTTACCCACACGATTACAAACAGCTAGCCAACAGCTCTCTAGAGCCCTTTGTCGTGCACGAAGGGCGTTCGCTGAAGCCGGTCCCCCCAAAACCCTAACTCAGCCCCACGGGCCACCACCATCCCTTCCCCCCTTCTAACAACAGTCATGTCCCAACCACCACCAATCATGGTAAATATGCAAAGGAACAAGTACTCTTCTCTTAAGGCTTTAGCCTTGTTGTGGCCTTCAACCCCACCACCTAAAGTGGTCCCTCCAAGACATGAATGAAAACACTGAAGCCAAAACAAGGAATCAATTCATCAAATCAATCGTAGAAGACGATGAAACGTCTTGTGCTTGCATTTTCATGGTAGCAAAGAAGGTGTACGATATAGAGCACATGATCATACAACTAAAGTTATATATCCGACATTACAAGCATAATTATACGTAGGGTAATATATGTTACAAGGTCGTGATCTTAAAAGGGGATGATTCCGATCCCATGTTTTACAGATCAGCAAGAAATACGTGTGCAAGGCAAGCAACAAGTTCCTCAGCAGACTAGTTAGCCATGAAAATTGAAATTGAAACTACTTAGAAGTACTTACCAGTGACCTTTATATATATATAATCTGTCTCCCCACCTTTGTGGCTGGATGCAGAACGGGGACAATGAACAAACAAGCTGGTATTCCAAGGAAGTATAACAAGATTCCATCGTTTCAAACAGCTTCAGTAACTATTCCCTGACAGAAATTTCAGGCTAGATGCTGAACAAAGCTTTTCCAAAGCCAAAGAACACAGGGGTGCAGGCAAGGAGCAGCAGGAATCTTGATAGTATCAGAGTGTTCTTACTACAGATATTTCAAGTTATAAACAAGCCATTACCTGAAAAAAAATTACTGGTTGCAGGTCAGAGTTTCTGCAGGCACACCAATGCATTCAAGTTTCCCTATCAGAACCCGATCTCAGGAAGCTTTTGATCTCATCCATCACAGTGTAGAAGTGCTCATTGTTTGCCAACAAGTAAAACCCGATTGTGGCATTTTCCAAATACAGAAGCTTCACATGTTGATCCGCCTTTTTCAGCCCTTCAGCATATGCCAATTGCCAATCCTGTGTAAGATCAAAGCCCGCCACAACCACAAGACTTTTAGGAAATTTGACCCCTTCAAGGCTTATCCCCCGAGGACCAAAAGGGTTACACGAGGGATGGTCCCTGGTTTCCCCTTCAGGGAGAAACGCTCTCCAATACCAATCCCTGTCCCGAAGTGTCACAAAATACTTCCCATCCAACCGTTTCTCTGATTCGGTCCTCTTTTCGCCACTAAACATTGGATTCAGCAATAGGTTTCCTAATATTTGGATCTTGGATCCAGCTGCTCTAACTGAAATGTTATGAGCTATGTTTCCACCAGAGCTATCTCCCGCCAAATAGACGTGAACTTTTGAGTCCCTGCTTTTGAGCCATTTCTGAGAGCTAACCCATTCAAGAGCAGCCCAACCATCATCATAAGCACAAGGGTAACGGTTCTCAGGAGCGCGCCTATAGTTGACTGAAACAACAACAGCCTTGCAATGGCCCGTCAAATGGCGACATAGGGAGTCGTATATACGGCTATTGATGGAAGAATGGGCAAAGCTGCCTCCATGGAAGAAGATTATGACCGGCACGATTTCATCATCAGCTGAAACTGGAGATTCTAGCTCAACGAGATTCCGGGTGTGTTGCCCGCTTTCAGGCTTGGCAGGGCGGTATATGCGACAGATGAGCCCATTGGCGCGGTCAATGACATAGTCAAAGGAGAAGACCCCGTTGACTGGCTTGGGATTGGAGTTGACTTTGCGGTCAAGATACTCTGCTAGGTAACGGTTGAATGTGCCATCTGGACGGCGCAGGAGGTTGTAAGCCAGCTTGAATTGTGAAATTAGAACATATGTGTTCAACGGAACAACCCTCTACAAAGAAACAAAATTACAAGTGAAGAGGGTTACACATTTGTAAGCTGCAGGACTCCATAAAGCAGTTGAGTAGCCAAAATTGACAGGGTTTTGCAGCATTTGCCTAAAACAAGAACCACAGACATGTTGAACAGACTAGATACACCAGCAGAAACCCTAGAAGACTAATTGAAATGAAGTTAGGCATCAAAATCAGTTGACCCCATGTGATAAACGAAAAAGGGGTGCCGTGAAATGCTACAAAACCTAACAAAAATAGGAAAAAAAGCAACCTTGGAAAGCCAATTAAAAGTTCCCAAATAGCAACTTAAGAGCAGCAAAGGAGACCATAAAATCTCCCCACCCACCACCAACTCCCACAAACCCCAGAATTAAAGCACACCAAGACACAGAAATCAAACACTCAAGCAGAAGGAGAAGGAGTAGCCAATCCAAACTCCCGTAGTAAAAACCAAACAAGACCCCAATCAAACCGCTTACACACCCAGAAAACAAACATTCCAAGAAGGAAACAAAAGATTACACTGAAGCAAGATCCAAGATGGTGAGAAGCAGTACCTACCCTGGACTCATTAGAATTGACCTCATCGGTTCCAGCCATGGGAAGAAACAACACAAGCCCGAAACCCTAGATCAGGATCAGCTCGAACTGAAAACCCCACCTCAGAGATTCAGCCCAAATTCGCAGAGGAGAATGGATGCTCCCAGCTACAGAAGAAGAAGCCCCAAGTATATCTCTAAGAAAACAACATTGAATGATGCAATCGAATTTCTAGTCTCAGGAAGTCAAAAAGGATAAAAGAAGGGGGCGGAAAGAGGACAAAGAGAGAGATAGAGGACACGCGGAAGGTGGGGCTTCCCGTAATTGCTGTACGTACACACCAGCCAAGAGTCCAAGACTCGACTCTCGAGAGAGAGAGAGAGCGTGCGAAAGTGCAACGGGGCGACGGGACTCACAAACGACACTGCGCACAGAGAGGGAATTGCGGTTTAAAAAAGCAGAATGAATTTGGATTGGTGTTATCTTGTAGGACCCACCTTCCTCCCTTGCGGGTCCCGCTAGTTGGAATGAAATTGCCCATTAATAATTCAATTTGGAAAAAGTTATATACAGATAAAAAGTTGTCTAAATACACACTATTTGATGCGTTTTCATTAAACGTACAGTTTGGTGCGTTAATACTTAATATATATACCCTGTACGTTAAATGTTAACGCACAAGGGGATGAGTCAGGGATTTGTAAGGCCCAGCACAGTTGTGCGTTAAAACTTAACGCACAACTATGCGTTTAGTGTTAACGACGTTTCTCTTTCCCCTTTCCCTTTCCGATTTCAGATCTGTCGAGCGGCGAGCGAGCGAGCGTTTTTTTCGATTTCGATTTCCCTCTTTTCCTCTTAGTCAACTTAAAAATCGAGCATGGATTCGACATGTGGTGGTTCAGGCGGTCCGAATGGTGGTGGTGAGGTGGCCAAAGGCGGAGATGCGGCGCTCGGCGGTTCTGGGCAGTGGTCGGCCGGTGGCGGTGGAGAGGGTTCTTGGGAGAGGGAGGTGAGGGCGCCGCTGTCGGAGGTGAGGGCGCCGGTAAAGCTCCGGCGGGGGTTTGGGTGTCCATGGAGGAGGAGGAGGAGGAGGAGGCGGATAGTTTAGCCCGACGGACGAGTGGTGGTGTGAGACGACGATTGACCTGATCGAGTGTGCCTACCGACGTTACACCTGCACCAGGCATCCGTCAGGTAAGTAATGCATTTTGTGATTAAATTTTATTCATTATATTTGTTAGATTTACTTAAATTGTATTCGTTATGAAATTAGAAATTAGATTCGTAAGATGTAGGTATGAATATTTTAGAAGTGAAAGAATATTTGTTAGATTTAGATAGTATGCATTTTTTAGAACTGAAATAATATTATGATTTTAGAATTGATCCAAATTTATATTCATCAGTTACAATATGAAATTAGAATTGAACAATAAATATGAAATTTAGATAAATTAGATTATTTAGAAATTGAAATAAAAATAAAATTTAGATAATTTAGATATGAAATTAGATAATCCAAAATTCATATGAAATTTAGATTATCTAAATTTCATATAAAATTTAGAGAAATATATTAATGAAATGTGATAATCAAATAACGTTTATAATAAATTAGCAAACAAAAATTTTAGGCATTACGAGACGCCTTGGGAGGATCTGAGGGGTTGACACATCCGGCTCCGGTAGCCGATCGACGCGGTGTGCCTAGAAGGCTCATCTCAGCGACAATGTGTCGCCGTGCGTCGCAGATTAGGGCTGACTTATTATGTGCAGAGTCGTCGGTTCCAGGTTCTGGTCCGACCGAGGATGCGAGGATGGAGGACGCTTACGTCACATCTGGTGACGATATGCCGGTTGATGAGGCGACGCGTCAGGTGTCAGACGGGGACCTGGTAGGAGAGTATAGGGTTTCCTTTGACCCGATTTTGCCGGATGAGACCGACCCTCCACCCCCTTGTTCTGTCCCATCCCTCGTTCCCTCCCCAGTCCATACTGGTCCTGTTGCCCCCTCCCTAGTTCCTTCCGCTGCATCGGCTCCAGCTCCAGCTCCAGCTCTTGGCCCCATTCTACGGCAGTCTTTTTGGATGTCAGGAGGGCCGCGCATCCCTATCCTCCTTCCCAGCTACACCACACATTATGCGAGGGCAATTTTTGACCTGACCCCTTTGGCCCCTCCTCCCCCTCGTGCCCACACCCTTCCTAGACAGCGACGCAGAAGAGCTAGAGGACAAGCCTCTCCTGAGGCCGCTCTAGAGGTTGCGCCAGAGGAGGCTCCAGATGCTATCCAGGCTCCCCGTATTTCGGGTCGTCAGATGCGCCAGCAGACTCAGGATTTGGTACGTTTGTTGTACATTATCCCTTATTTGTCTTGTATATAAATTATTTTTGTTAATTTCGTAGCTAATATTAATTATCGAACATGCAGACCCGTAAGGTCTTGAGGGTTCACTTCCATTTCGGCATGGTCACTGAGCTAGAGGAGTTCATCAAACCCGAGCCAGAGTCATGGTTTCGGCTAGTGACAGAGCTAAAGTCGTGATGCCTATCAAATAAATCCCAAAATACCTACTAAGTAGTATAGCAAGCAAGTCAGGGTCGATCCCACAGAGAGTCAGGTTATCAACTTATGCAATTTGTTATCACCAACTAGGAACTAGGGGGGGGGGGTTGTTTGTGTTTCTCGTAACAAGCAATAAGGAAACAAGTAAATAAGTTCGCAGGAAAATGTTGTAAATATGATGGGAAAAAGCGCCACACTCAACAGAGATCCACACAACAATAGATAGGTCGATCACGGAATTCTATCAATCTCAAGTTCTCAACTTTCCTATAGTTGTTCTTATCCCGATCTTAGATAACTATTAGTTCTACCAGTCCTAATAGTACTTATTACTAAATCAAATCCGAAAACCTTCGAAACTCAATAAAGCAATAGCATTCAACCAAGGATTAACAAGACACATGCAATAGAAACAACCCGTTACTATAAGCATGCAATTAACTCTCTCTCACAATTATGCGCTCGGATCCCCTATACGCACAATCGTGTTCGCTACTAGATATGCAACCCGAACCCGGAATCATAAGTCCTAGCAATTAGGAAGATATCAATAAACCTAGGTAGCTACTCTAGATAAATCAACATAAACCAATAAACATTTAAGCACAAGAGAATTAATCCAACTAGATAGGAAAACGAACAAGAGTAGAAAACTCACAACCAATCAATTGCTGGCTTCAAACTGTCAAATGCAACAATGGAGGTTTAGTTCTCCATTAGGATTTGTGAGAGGAGAAATATGAAAAGTGGCAATTAGGGTTAGAGAAGTTTTTTTTTCTAAAAGAGTCTTAAACCTAACTTAAATACTAAAGTAATAATTCAAAAATAAAGAAAAGAAAAATAACAAACTTGGTAATAAAGTTTCGGAAATAAAATAAAACGGGAATAAGAAAACTCGTAAAAGACTTTCAGCGCGTCTCCACCGCGGGTGCGGTGGCTCCACCGCCGGGTGCGGCCATTTAACAGAAACTCCAGTTCTCTGACGACCTCGCCGCGGGTGCGGCAGTGCCCACCGCTGGGTGCGGTGGGATTCCAGTACTTCAGCTTCTGCGACACTTTAGTAAAAACGCCATAACTTTTGATTCCCAACTAGGATTGCGCTCATATTTTTAGGACTTGTATTAGACTTCAAGATCTAACTCCTCGAATTGGAATCACTCCATTTGGACATCTGAGTAGAGAGAACGAACCATTTGAATTCAGCCTACTGTTCTTCTACTCTTCTCTTCACTTCCTTGGCGTCTTCTCCTTGTGGCTTCCTATGATCTCCAAAACAGCTCAAACACCTCCAAAAACACCAAACTTCGCCCCCAAACGCCATACACATGAATGTGTCTAAATCTACCCGAATGGCACCAATAAACCCTTTAAGGACTCTTACTTAAGCCTTACAAAGTAGTGCTTATCAGCTGGCGGAGCGTAGTGGCCTCACACATCTACGTGTTCTTGGCACCGAGGCAGTTGATCGCATCCTGGTCTCTGCTTTTGTGGAGAGATGGCACCCTGAGACGTCATCGTTCAATTTTCCATGGGGCGAGATGACGATTACGCTACACGACGCTTATGAGTTACTTAGGGTGCCCACTGCCCATTGACGGGAGGAGCTGTACGGCACCAGGCGTGAATAATGCAGACCTTAGACAGAGGATTGCACTTGAGCTTTTTGGGTTTGACGATAGTTCTCAGGTGGATATGTGGTACTCTAGTGGCGACATTCCTATCCAGAGGTTGCAGGACGATTTGAGGCACATGATGGGGAGCGAGCAGAGGGACAAGAGCATCTTGGCTTCACTTTATCTGTTCCTGATGCTCGACTCCATAGTGTTGGTCGACAAGTCTACCCGTCAGATCAAGCACAAGTGGTTGGCACTGTTGTTCGACCACGAGGCCACAGGCCGATATGCATGAGGAGTAGGCATTTTGGCGTTCATGTACCGGAACTTAGGACAAGTGTCCAGACGAGAGGCGCAGGGCATTGCCAGTTGTGACATACTTTTAAGGGTAAGAAATAAAAATTTAAATAAAATTTAAATTTACGTTAAAATTATTTATTTTCTAATCCTCTACTTCGTTCGATTTTGTTATATAGTCATGGATATGGGCGTACTTTCCCCATTTCCATGGACATTATGTCACGGACCCAACTGTCATGGCCGACGATGCCGATACCATTAGAGACGGCCAGGACGTCCCACAGGGCAAGGATCCTGGCCGTTTGGTTTGTATGCGCCAGTTGCTGGACAACATTAGATATGAAGAGGTAATATGTTTCGTTATATTAATATTTTAATTTATAATATGTACACTAATAATTTTATAATCTGTTTTGCTATATTATTTGTTACATGTACAGTGATTCCCGTTTACCAGAGTGTCATTCGACCGACCAGAGTACGCTCATTCCCTGTTTAGAGGGATAATCCAGATCATGGATATACAGGAGCCGTATCTGCCGGATCGCTGCCTTCGTCAGTTTAGGCATGTATAGGGGATCCTGGTCTTACCTCTAGAGCCGAAGATAGTGACCCGCCAGAATGACCTCAGACACTATGACGTCACGTTCAACGATCATCTGCTGGGGGCATGGGATGAGGATTCGAGGCCTTTGACACGGATTGATGTTCCGCCAGCCACGCGTTATTAGGACGTGACAGATGACTATCTGGACTGGTTGGACGAGTATTCTCATGTGTTGGTGGATCCCAGATCCACCAGACGGGATCGTCCAGCGGGCCATGTCCATCCCACACCATCGGTGGACACTCTTACGGTATATTTGATTCGTTTAATTCAATTAATGTCGATTATTAATTTGTCATATTTAAATTCTAATGGGTATTTACGAATACAGCGGAACTAGTTGGTTGCTGGTGAGCTCCGTGCTTATTTGGAGACGTCGACGGATTCAATCGTTATCCTCATTCAGGAGGTTCATGAGATGATGAGTCGGCTATTGCATATGCTGACTGATGAGACTCCCCCGATAGCCCCCCCTCCACCTCGTGCATCTGAACGTACATCCATAGCACCGTTAATGTACCCAAACCAGAAGTAATCGATATTTCGAACCCCAAAGTCCACCCCAAAATGAATCATGGGTTCTTTAGGCCATTCCGACTGACGGACTCCCACATGGTCGTCCTCAAATTGTGATTCTTCTGGTTGCGGTTGGGATTGCATGTCCTCAGCGTCAAGCACCACGAAACTTGCTTGCTTTCTGGGATGGCCTGGCCCTTTCACCTTCTCCTTTGCCTTTCCATGTGCCTTCGCCTTCTCAGACTTCAGTAAGTCTTCTCTTACGTGCCCATGCATGCTCTTTTCCCTAGTTGGCGACCCCTTTGCCTTGTTCTTCACACCACTTGGCCTTTCCTTTCTACAGATGTCCGTCGGCTCCATAAACGTACTCAGTTGCTATAACGTGGCTTGGTTTAAAGTACGGCTTTGCACTCTCGACCACATCTCATGCAATCTCAACTCTGGAATGGAAATCGAAACACTGTCATCAGCAAGCGCAGATGTTGTTGGATCCTCTTCCCAATGCAAGTCCTTCCAGAAATCGTGAATGTCGTCTGGAGTGAGAGTTGTCCTCGTAATGATGGCTTTTGCAATATTGTGGACGCACGGCAACCCAAGGCAGTCTCTCACCCAATGATCATCGCATACTTCTGAATAGTCATCCTTTACTAGTTGATCATACATGGCCAACAACAAATCAAAACACCTATCCGACACTCTGCAAAACAGCCTTGAAAAGACCATTCGGGCAAGCTCCGGAATCCCTGGATCGTTGAACTCCATTGGTCGTGTAGACAGTGACTTGTTCATGGTCGCTTTAATCGTGTCCATTTGAAGAATGATTGCATGGTGGATCCTCACGATCACTCTGTTAAAGCCGCCTCTGCTAGACCCTACAATATCTTTCAACACACGATGCATCCCCTCAACCCTATCAAAACAAAAACATTTTTTCCTTAGTACAACATTCATACCCAATAGTAAACTCTTCCAACTACACAATGTTCAAAAGATACCTATTTGAAGTTCGCGTGAAGAAGTGAAGGGTGTCATCCGTCCACGCTCTTACTATACTTTTCTTGTAAGGAGTCAGCCATTCCCTCTCGACGTATCCAACAAGGCCGCTCTTCCACGACGTCCTCAATGCTCTGAGCCTCTCCTCGTACCTTTCCTCCGTGGTGGAGCAAAATAGTCCCCAACACTGGTTTGTAAACATATCGACCTTGTCGGCATGTGCCTTGATGTTGTTTCTAATATGGACCCAACACAAGAGCTGCCTAACCGGGACGTCTTTGAAAACTACCTTAATAGCTTTGATGAGATCCTTTTCACAATCGGTCATTATAGCCTTAGGCATAACTCCTAACTGCTCAAACAAGTTCTGAAGGGCACTCACTATCCACTGGTAATGGAAAAACTTTTCCGCTCGGGTGAATGCATACGCAATGTTGAACGTCTTGTGAGTGCAGGTAAAACAAACAATCTCCACCAAAGGCATATCATACCTATTCATACACAAAACAAATAAACGTACCAATACTTGTCAATATAACTAAGTAAACCCTAGCACATAGAAAAATAACTAACTATTATTAAAATGTTTTACATACTTATTTGTCTTGTATGTGGCATCAATGATCACCACGTGCGGGAACTTCTTCAACAAGCGTAGCGACTCCGAGTGAGCAAAAAATAGGATCTCCACCTCTTTCCCTTTCTTCACATTCCTAAGAGGATAAAAAAGATACCCATTCTCTTTCAAAAAATGAAGGGACCACTGGTAACCGTCAATTCCCCACGATCCTCGTAATGGAGCTTCGGCAAAAAGTTCGCAACCTACTTCATTGATGTCACATTTCCCGGAAAGTTTTTCCTCAAGTCCGAAACAATCTCTTTCGGAGTCTTCCGACCATCACCCCATCTCCTAGCCATGACCTCCTCCTCTTGGGTCATTCGACCCATGAATGCATTCGCATGAAAGCTAGCATGAAGCTTGTGGTTGTGTGATCAGCGCTACTTTGTAGTGCTTAACTAGGAGTTGTTACCGGAGTTTTAGGTACCATTTGTATGGGTTTAGAGAATAAGTTAGGAGAATGGAGTTGTGGAGAAGAAGTGTTGATTTTGTGGTTTTCAAGAGCTTAAATGAAGACTTATTGAAGATGGACGCGAAACCACGAAAGAAGACCGCAACAGAAGAGAAGAAGACGCTATAGAAGGATTTCCGCGGGCGCGGAAAGGATCGCTGCGGTCGCGGAAAAATGCAAGAGACAGCGAGACATCAGAAAGTTTTCCGCGGTCGCGGATATCAAGCCGCGGTCACGGATACTGTTCATATGCGCGGATCCAAGAATTTCGTTTCGTTAGAGTTTACTTTATTCTATTTCTTTTCTTTTCTTTTATTTTCGTTAGTTTCCTTTTGAATATTATTTCCTATCTTTTGAGTATTAGGTTTTGCTAGGGTTATAACCTAGTTTTCATTAGCAGCCTTTTGGAGAATTCATTATTCAAGTTTACACATTATCGTTCAGTTTTTCCCTTTGAGTTTTTGTGCTTTGAAGACTATGAAGAACTAAGCAACTTTTGCTTAGTCCGACGATTGAAGCCTTCGTTTGTATTTGGTTGTGAGATTATAACTCTATTTCCTTTCCTTTGATTATATATCTTCTCTTTGTGCTTAATCCCATGATTCTTGCTGATTTGACTGGCCTGATCAACTAGTTGATATTAGTAATTGTCTATTGCTAGGGTTTGGATATTTCGGGTTGAAATCCCTTATCTTGTGTAGCAGACATGATATTCTAGGACTGGTTGGACTAGTTTATTGTGAAGAGAATTGATTACATGTCGAGTACTGACGGGTTGTTAAGTATTGCATGTATCCTGGTTAATTCTTATGCTTACTGCTGCTATTAGATTAAATCTTGAAGGTTTCATGATTGTTTGATAGTTAGGGTTACCAGGACTGGTTGAACTGATAACTATTTCAGAATAGGGACAGGAATATTCATAGAAATGAATTGGAGATAATCTAGGATCAACCAATCAAACTGAATGGTGGATATTTTTCTGTCTAAGTTACTTCTCACCCATAGATTACACATTTGCTTTAATTTACTTTAATTTACTTTGTTACATTGATTACAAACCAAACCCCTCCCCCCCTTTGTTACTATTGTCTTACAACTTTTGCACTTAGAAAGATTATTTACCTCCCTGTGGGATTCGATCCTTGCTTGTCTACTATACTTAGTTAGGTTTTTGAGGATTACTTTGATAGGCATAACGACTTTAGCCTCATCAAATTTGGCGCCGTTGCCGGGGAGGCCTAGTTTTAATTTTTCTTTGTGTTTGTTTGTGTGCCAACTTTTGTGTGGACCTATCTTATGGTCCACACCGTGCTACTGACTCCTCACTTTTAGATTTTGATACAGAGATCGAACAAACAATTTCAAGACACCGTCTAGCAGCCCGTACGCAACTAGAGATGGTTGAGGAAGCACCGACGTTGAGACAGTTAACTGCGCCGAATCTAGAGCAGCAACCACTAGCTGTGCAGTTTCCAGAGCTGGCGGATGGCGTGAATTTTGAGCTCAAATCTGGGTTGATTCACTTATTACCCCACTTCCATGGGATGAGTGGAGAAGACCCCAACAAACATCTTTCTGAATTCCACGCGGTCTGCAGCAGTATGAAGCCACGAAATATTACTGAGGACCAGATCAAGCTGATGGCCTTTCCTTTCTCACTGAAGGATTCGGCCAATGATTGGTTCTACTATTTGTCCCCAGGAAGCATAGACACATGGGCAAAGATGAAGAAAGCCTTCCTGGAGAAGTACTTTCCTGCAACGAAGCTCAATAGCTTGAAGAGGAACATCAACAACATTGAGCAGCATGCTACTGAGACGTTGTATGAGTACTACGAGAGGTTCAAGAGGTTGATCTCAAGCTGTCCCTACCATGGGTATTCTGACCAAGACCTCGTGCTATATTTGTATGGTGGACTTCTTGATGATGAACGAAGAATGGTGAACGCAGCCTGTGGTGAAAATATTCTAAACAAGACGTCAGCTGCAACTTTTGAGATTTTCTTTGAATTATCTGAGGGCTTAAGACAGTTTAGCAAGAGAGCGAGCGCTCACACAGTCAAAGCTGCAGACTCTCAGCCATCATCCATAATACTTTCTAAGATGGCTGAGATGAAGGAGATGATGAGGAGATTCATGACGAAGGGCAACCTACAGCAAGTCAAATCCTGCGGACTATGATATGACACGATGCACCCCACAGATGCATATCCAACGCTGTAGAAACCCACTGCTGAAGTGAATGCTATAGGAGGTTTCAGCCTTCCAAGGCCGAGATATGACCCGTACTCTAACACCTACAATCACAGGTGGAGAGATCACCCCAATCTGAGGTACGGGAACCAGCAGAATCCTCCTCAAGGCCGTGAGGAGCACGAGTTCCACCAGAGGCCACCACAGTTCTTACAGCAGCAACAACAATTTCAGCAGCCTAGAGGTCAACAACAACAACAATTTAGAGCTCTATATGATCCAACACCTCAAGGCGAAAGCTCAAGTTCATCTATGTCCAGTGATGACATGATTAAGTCTCTCGCGCAGAGTGTATCGACGTTGGCAAACACTATGGTCCAACAAAATCAAGAGATGAAGTCTAGTATTCAGATGCTGGAGAAGCAGGTGGGGCAAATTTCTCTCGCAATGAGCAAGCTGGAAGCCCGGAATTCGGGGAAGCTACCATCTCAAACGGTAGCAAACACGAGGGAGAATGTGTGTGCAATGACGCTGAGAAGCGGAATCCAAACGAATGAACTGACGAAAGCAATAGAAGAAATTTCCGCGACCGCGGCACCAAATCCGCGACCGCGGAAACGCACCTGAAGGCGAAGTAAAAATCGGCGAATTTCCGCGATCGCAGCCAGAAATCCACGACCGGGGAATTGTTCCTGGAGGCGAGGACCCCTTCGAAGATGTTCCGCGACCGCGGCAAGACAGTCGCAACCGCAAAAAAGTTTCTGGACGCGAGGAAAACTTTGAAGACATTCCGCGACCGCGGGACCCAATCCGCGACCGCGGTTTGGCCGCTGATGTCCATGACGATTACGTTCGTCCGAATTTCCCTCCGCTCAGTTCACTGAAGCCACCCGCGCCCTTTCCCGAGGCACTGAAGGATACCAGAAGGCTGGAGAACGACAAGGAATTATTCGAGACCTTCAGTAATTGCGAGGTAAACATTCCTTTGATCAAGTTAGTTAAGAGCATTCCTCGCTATGCAAATTTTTTGAAGGAATTGTGCAAGATTAAGAGGAAGAAAGCAGTGAAAGCGAAGAAGAGGGTCCAAGTGAGTGAGAATGTCTCTGCTATGCTGTAAAAGCAGTTGCCTAAGAAGTGCAGTGACCCAGGCATGTTCAGTATTCCCTGCAAGATAGGTGACACCACGTTCGATAAAGCCATGTTGGATTTGGGTGGATCTATAAATGTACTGCCTCTCTCGTTGTACGAATCTTTGGAGCTTGGGCCATTACAGAAGACATGGACGGTGATTCAATTGGTGGATTCGTCCTATGTGTATCCCAAAGGAGTCGTGCAGGATGTTTTGGTAGAGGTCGATAAGCTGATTTTCCCTGTGGATTTCTTTGTGATGGATACGGGGCAAGACAAACATGCAACCCATGTGATGCTACATAGGCCGTTCATGAAAACGGCAAATACGAAGATTGACGCGAGCAGTGGTTCGCTCACTATGGAGTTTGATGGGGTGAGGGTCGAGCACAACATAGATGATGCAAAGAGACACCCTCCTGATTGTGACCCCAAGTGTTCGGTTGATGTGAGCAACCCAAGCTGAATTGAAAGGCACTACGTCGAGCCACGACAATAACCAAGGCGCTGCTCGGGAGGCAACCCGAGGTATGTAATTCTTTTCGTGTCTTTTCGTTTCAAGTTTTTATTTGTGTTGTTTTCGTGTTTTAGACTAAAACACAGGTAGGAGACCTGAAGCCATAATTCAAAGACGGTGATCAACTCGCACCAGACATGTTTTCGTGACCGCGGATAATTTTCCGCGACCGCGGTTTCCCCACTGTAAGTCTCCTTTCCATGTAAAAAAAAACGGCGATTTTCCGCGACCGCGGCCTTAAATCCGCGATTGCGTCCCAGCTGTCTGAGTTTTTCTACGCGAGATGGTGCGCATCATGCTGCCAAGGAGGAGACAATCGCCCCACATTTGTATTTGGCACCGATGATGGCCCGACATTCGACAGCTGACGAGGAGGAACACCAGATCCCACAACACGATTACATTCGGGCTCCCATTCTGTGTTCGTTGAAGGCCCGTGCAACCCCGTTTCTTTGATGTACCACTACACCTTATAGTGGATTTATTTGGTTGCACATGGAGTTTGTTTGAGTAGGACCGCGCAACACCAGCGACATGTGTTTTCAATGTTTTACTGCTAGCACCAACATCCAAGTCCCGACCACCTCTGTAACACCCCCTGACTTACGTCGGTAGTGCCACACGCCAGTGACCTCAGACTGTAAAGTCCAAAGCCACCCAAAGCTTTAATCGGAACAATTATACTTAAATGGACATTAAATAATAAAGAGTAAATAGCGGAAGACTTTGTATAAAGAAACTCAATCTTTTATTTAAATTGCTCTCGTAAATTGAGAAGGATAGTTTTACAAACGATATACAAATTACAGCGGAAGACATTAAATAAATCCTAATTAAATGACTAATTAAACTACATCTTACATTTATTTAGGAAGACTAAATCAACACTAGACAACTTTAAAATAATATTACTTAAAATCTTCAATCTTCAACTATAAGCCTTCGTCTTCGATTTGTTACTTCAAAGCGTCAGAGACCAACCACTGATGTGCCGTATAGGACGGATGACACCAGCCAGCCATGCAAGGAAAGATAAAGGTTGGTCAGTCTAATGAAAGACTACGCAAGGGCTCAAACAGAATGGTTCTTGTGATTGTATCCGGTTACTATCACTGTCTCTCGAATAAAAGCCGATAGACGATACATAACTCAAATACTCTCACTGAATTGATAGAAAAGGAATGCAACAAGAGAAAAAGGGCATGAGTCTTATAGGAAATCGATGAATATGTTTGGGAACATTATAATTCACACAAGGTTTGAAAACTGACTTCTTTGAATAATCGGGTCCTTAACCAACCTCACCGCATGCGTGTTGTGCGAATTCAGATTGATAAGAGAACCTTCATAGACAGAAACCTGAGCAGGTTCCACGTTGTACTTCTCGCCCGAGGATATATTAATTATGTGCGACGAGGCACTTATCTTATTTAATTTCAAAACGTGCATTAACGTTGAAGCTTTTAATTTTCACACAGATCTCGCAATGAGATATAGAATGAGAATAAATCCCGAAGATTGACACTGACTAAGTGCACCACCACTTATATAAGATAAGGGTAGGTCATGACAAAAAACATTAGGACAATAATCCTCCTAACGCAAAGTTATAAAGAAACGACTAAATCTCGCAAGGAAATAGTGTTCCTACGAATACTCGTGCTAAACTAGCATATATGTCCACATCAATGCACAACAAATCCACACCAAGTATAACTAGCACCCTATAATAATATATATATATAGGTCATTGCTAGCATAATATACAACTTAATAAATAAAGTTTATTATTCACACCAATTTATCACACAAGTTCCCAAACACCAAATAGAATTTTTATCCAACTTAATTAAGACAATAGATTAATTGTCAATTAAGAAAATATGGAATAAAATAGTAAGAGCGAACCGCCACTTGTCTTAGATGATTTTGGCGTTAAAACGATTTAACTACGGATGTCGGTTTTAACTCAGGGCTTCACTTTTGACTTCTTCCTAATGAACTCACGCTGCTGCCTTCCAATTCGAACAGGTACAAACGCACCAGCACAAGTGGTTCAGGGGGGCTGGATTCGAACAGATCGTACGGGCTCGTTCGGACTCGGAATTGAGCGGGGTCGGCGGCTACGGACTCGTATCGTCGCAAGCTTTCACCGGGTATGTCTTGTGTCGCCGGAGATCGAGAAACGGAGCCGGAAAATTCTGATTACAGAAGCAGGTCGGAACGTCGAATCAAAACAGAGCTTTAAACGAGCCAACTCTGTGTGGTTCGTTGGTGGCTCAAACGACGTCCAAATAGGGCAAGGTCAGAGGATATGGACTCGTGAGGTTACAAGGTTTCACCGAAGATGAGTCGTGGTGGCTGGGTATGGCTAACGTCGTCGGAAAACCTCCACAACTGAACCGGGTAAAACAGAGGAGACGAAGGAAAAAAAAAATGGTGTTTAGCTTGATTTGGGATACGAATTGGGATACATTGGACCTCAATTTATAGGGGATATGTAAAGCATGATATGTGTGATCTCCCATATCAATCGGAATCTTCAACCATCGAACGAATCAAATCAATTCGTTCAAATTCGAATTGAAGCGCCATTCCGCGTCGTTTTTGAATTTGGATGAATTGAGATGATATGGTGGATAATTACATGAGTTAGTTGAGGTTTTTGAAGATAACAAGTTGGTTAATATCCCGCACTAATCGAAATGGGTCAATTTGGCTCTAATCAACCGAATTTTGAATTCAAACACCAAACCCTAAATGTGGAAATGGAGGAAAAGAGAGTTTGAAGAAGATCACCCATAATTTTCAATATTTACACACGACCCCCCATCTTTTAGGGTTAATTACACTATTTTGCCCAACTTCTTTAAAAGTGAAGCAAAAATACCCAATTTCACTTACAAAATTATTATAAAGTTACCCAAACTTTATTTTGTAAACTTAATTCCATTTGTTTAACAACTCCTACACTTTAATAATGTAATCTTATAGTATTTTGTATAAAAGTTATTTCTCACATAATGTTTGGCTTAAGTTAATGTTTATTTAAATTAATCCTAAACAAAAGAATAAATAATAAAAAAAATCATTAAATATTATAACCTTTATAAAAAGAATATTACAAGTATAACTTTGTAATTTAAACTGGGTTATTACAATACTACCCCTTAAAAAAATAGTTTCGACCCCGAAACTAACACTATCAAGGTAGAGGAACCGGTTTCCACATTAACCTCACTACTTGAGCTTAATATCCTCAATTATTTCATCCTCTAAATTACTCCTAGGAAAGTCGATCCGTTTCCTCAATCATGTCATTATCTCGCATATCTTGTCTCCATATATTGCACCATGTAATTACTTATAACTATATCCACAAAATCATGATTATCTTAGAACAATAGTCTCCAAAATCATCATAATGACCTTAATATACCTTAAGCACGAGAACACACATTTCTCTTCCAATTTACTCTTTATAATCAAATCTCAAAGTTCGTACATTAAATTCCTTATAACCCAAATGTGAAATCTTAGTAACTCCAAATATTATATTCCCTTACTCCTTAAATGTACATCCCACAATTCCATTATTCATCTTAATCAAGTTTGGCCATTATGCCATCTCTAACTTACAATCCTTCCAAGAATAATTTAACTCGTTCCATTAAGCAATCTCTAACTTAAGTCCTTTAAGATTCCTTAATTTTGTTTTCCCAAAACGAACCACGTAAGATATTACTCTTATCTCCTCAAAGTATCATATTGATAAATGATTCATTACCAACAAAATCAAATCACTTTAGTCCTAATCCTTCAATAGATATATACGATTCATTTGTTACCTTACTCCTTAAGCGCACATAAGACAAATCTCTTTACTAAATTCTTTAGTTTATCGAAATTCTAAAAATAACGTATCCTTATACTATAATCTTTAAATTTAAGTGAACTTTCTCCCAATACAATAGCTTCACAACTTAATCTTCCAAGAAAGAGTTATACCATAAGTCTTATAAATGACACACTCACTTAAAGTCCTCACGTTTAAATTGCTACAATTTTATATTCTAAAATGTCACTCGTTTTAGATTGCAATTCCTTAGGGAGAGACAACTCTATATGATTTATAGTTTTCTCAACAATTTATTCACTTAAATGAATAAATTAAAAAACTCACAACTAAGCATTTTAAGCTTTATATTAGCTCACCACACGAACTTTACCACAACAAATGCTCGGAGTGTACACACGAGAAATAATTTTCAACTCCATAGAGCATTAACCACACACACATAATTCCTTATAAATAAGGAATTATGACAAAACTAAACTCACGAGACAACGCTCGTCAACTCGATTAGAAAGCAAATAATGTCAATACTCAACTTGACATTATTCCAAGAATATAGAGAGATTCTTATGAATGAGTTTAAAGGATTAAGTAACGGAATTGACCCTAGTGCTAACCAAGTAGGGAACAGTCACTCAAGTCCCAATCGTTACACTATCCGTTATGAGTCCAGTCAGTCCTTATCAACACGTGACCTATACTATTTCTGGCACACAAGGAATCTCGTATGAACGCATACCTCACAATATTAACGAATTTAGTAATTTCCGAAATGAGGAAATACTTCTTTATTATTCAAAACTTGAATTAACACCAACATAAGAAATGTTCAAACGGACAAATTTAACAACTACGGAGACTATGGACACACACGTCATAGCTCCTTATTCTAAGGTAGACTTAGGGATAACTAATTGTCCGGGGTGTCCAGCTTGTCGGATTGACGCACCACAAAGAGTCGCTGCCCTTGACTCGAAGATTCAATAGGCGCCTTGCCTTTACTCCTAGCAGTAGACTGATTAGAAGCGGACACATTCGGCATTGGGTTCTGCCTACTACCAGCACTTGATGCCTGGTATTGTGGTGCCAACCCTTGGACTTTCTGACGACAATACGCTTGCATGTGGCCTTCCTTCCCACAGTTATGGCATACCCGCTTCTCTTTTTGGCAATTAAAATTCTTATGCCCGACTTCACCACAGTTATGACATTTAATTGCACCGCTACTCCAACCTGAGCCTTTTGTGGAGTTAGACTGAGTCGTCTCGGTCTTAGAACGATCAGACTTCTCAAACTTGGTAGGCGATGCCGACTGCTTAAATGCATTAAACTTCCGGTTCTGTTGCCCACCTTTGGCCTTATTCTGTTCCTCCCGCTTTCGGGTGGATTCTTCCAGCGTAACCTCTATCTTATAGGCCGCATCCATATACTGCTCCAAGGTAGAGCAACCATGCCACACCATTAGAGGTTTGATTTCTGGGCTCATCCATCCATGGAAGTATCAGATCTTCTGTTCCTTTGAATGCACGTCCGAACCAGTATAATGTAGCAAATGATTGAACTTTTCTGCCAGCTCTGTGATACCCCGTAATTCTGTAAGTTTATTTTGGGAATTTTGAGAATTTTCCCGAGTACCCGTTATGTACGTCGGATTTAATTCAGAGAGTTTAAGACGTTCGGTAATGCTCTCTGTATCTGTAATATTTTTCTTAGTGAAATAAAATACAAACGACGTGCTTTGGATTTTAATACTCGTTCGCGTACGATAATTTTATCCCGGGTTAATATCATTTTCGTCTAAGAGCTGAGGAGGCGGCAAAGCCAAGGGCGGCGCCCGCCATACAGTGGCGGCGCCCGCCGTCGCAAGGATCGAGGAGCAGGCTGGGTCTTCTCCTAGCTGGGGACGCCAGGCCTATGGCGGCGCCCGCCGCATTTATGACGGCGCCCGCCGTCGTTGTTGTCCAGAGGTCCTTGCCCGAAGGTCGCCGGCGTGGCTCTGGCAGCGCCGGAGTAGCTCTTCGTAGGGCCATGATTGTGTTTCCTGGCATTTGGCTACAAAAGGAGGTGTCTGGGAGGGGTTTTGAGCTCAATCCACAACCCAAGCTCTCCCAAATTCTTGCTTCACCGGAGTTGTGCCTCGCCGGATTTCTAAAGCTTTCGCCGAAGGTCGTTTGGTGGTGTTTCCAGAGTGCCTTTGTGAAGCTTTTGGTAGCCTTGGAGGTTAGAAACCAAAGCAAGTCGAAGGAGGCCGAGTCGCTCGTGTTTTGGGTGAGTTTTCTCGCCGCTTCTGTCATCTGAGTTCTTCACGGCGACCGCCGTGTTCTTCACGGCGCCTGCCGTGATGAACTACGGCGACCGCCGCCAAGAACGGCGACCGCCGCCAGAGCCCAGAATGCCTCTTTGGCTTTTGGATTTGGTGGTCGTCGTCGAGGCGTTGTTTCTTTCGATTTCTTTCGTCGTTTTTAGATTCGTACTGTGTTTATGTCGGATCTAACATAGGGTTTCTCTTGTGGGTCGACTCAGAGGTTGTTGTGATGTCGAAGCTATACCTGTGTTGAGCCCGGAATTCTGTCGTCGTTAGGCTTGTTCCAACTCTGCGGATTAAGGCAAGTGGCGGTTCGCTCTTGCTTAATCATTCCATGTTTCATTAATTATCAATTATTTAATTGTTAATTAAATTGGAGTGAACTGTTGTTTTGTTTGGGAACTAATTTCAAAAATAAACGTGATTAAAGTAATGTTATGATAGGTTGTATATCTGTTAGAATAACACTATTATATGTGATAATTACCGTGATGGTATTGTTGTGAATTTAATCTTAATGCTAGAATAGCATGTGGGTTAATAGGAAAATTAATCCAAGTAAGGATTAGCCGTTTCTATTATCTCTATGTTTAAGTTGATTGCCTGGATGGCTTTAATGTGAATAATTGTTATGTTAGACTGTTTAGTTAACACGAGTGTTCGTATAAACGCTAATCCAAGTAAGGATTAGTCGTTTCTTTATAACTTAATGTTCATAGGAACGCTAATCCAAGTAAGGATTTGTCGTTTCTTTAAATCGTAATACTCCTCGGGTTAATTTCCGGATAATAATTTAAGGGTCATGACCTATGCTTCTTATCCACCGTTAATGATCTGAAGTGTTTTAAGCGCCTTGCAAGCGCCATTGGATGAGCATAATTGCAGTCCTGTGTATTAAGCACTTAGCTAGTGCAATTAGGGTGGACGTACTGTCACCCTGTAAATTAAAGTGTAAGCACTGTGGAAGTGCAATCTGGGTGAACGTAAGATCACCCTGTGTAATAATAACTCCGTTGTTCTCATAATAATGTTAAGTCTCGTGTGTGTGTCTGTGTGTTATGTTAATTTGGGTCGACATGATTGTTACCCTGAGATTTAAGCTTTGTGCCGCTCTTAATAACATTAACGTGTTTCAATAAAGTGTGTTGGGTAATTAAATAAGATATGTGCCTGAGTGCACATGATTAATAAACCTTCGGCGAGTAGTGCAGCTAAGTTATAGTACAGCTAGGAAAACTCGTCTCGACTTTGATCATAGTACGTTCTCTTTTCAATCTGGATTCGCTGTATGCGATGAGGTTGGTTGTGAACTGAAGCATCTCAGTCAACTTTTAAATCATTTGTGTGTGTAACTTTAATGTTCCCTAGCAGTTGTCATAATTTCCTTTAAGACACAAATTCCTTTGGAGTCTTCTCTTCAGTGCATATCTTAATTGTTAAATCATTCCGTGAAAGTGCCGGATTATATATCGTTCCTTCGGTTTTTATTCAAGGGACAATGATAGTAAACGGTCACGATCACTCGAACCACTCTGCTTTGTACCCTTGCTAGTCTATTCAGTAGACTAACCCACGAACTTTGTTCTCTGCATGTGGGCTGGTGTCATCCGTTCGATTCGACACATCAAGAGTTGATTCCCGGAGTTTAAGTAACCTATTGAAGGATAAGAAGCTTGCAGACGAAGATTTAAAGTCAGTATTTAAGTTGTTAAGTGTTACCTTGATGTATCTTCATAATTTAAGCCATGTTATAAGTTGGCTATTTAAAGTCTTCCGCTTTTA
This sequence comes from Rheum nobile, assembly GCA_027886185.1. Classification (NCBI taxonomy): domain Eukaryota; kingdom Viridiplantae; phylum Streptophyta; class Magnoliopsida; order Caryophyllales; family Polygonaceae; genus Rheum; species Rheum nobile. The sequence continues at coordinate 3,102,406 of WOAB01000566.1, read as the reverse complement.
ATCTTTCAATTAATATGTAATTGTTTATGTATTTAAGCATGTCTGTTCTGGAAAAGCCTGGGGTGACTTTGGACGGTAAAGTCTGAGGTCACTGGCATGTAATATCTCCGGTGTAAATTGGGGGTGTTACAGAGTTGGTATCAGAGCAATGGTTTTAAAATTCTTGGCCTATTGTTGGGTTTGAGAATTTTTGAAAATTAATTTTGAAAACTATTTTCAGACCTATTTGATATTGAAGAGAAAATTTGAGAATTTCAAAATTTTAAGTAACGTGGTGATTTAATTTAAATGATTTCGCGTTGTGAATTTCGAAAGCCATTTATAATTGGTTTATGAAAAGCGTTGTGTTATAAGCAATTAAATTAAAGTTTAAAGGTATAAAGTTGAAAGTGAGATTGTTGATAAGTGATTTCAAACTTCTGCAAGCTTCAAGTGTTACTTATTCCTTAGATCCATTCTTAGGAATATTGTCTATTCTAGGGATTGATGTCATTTAATGGTTGACATTTCTCCCCGGTTTCCAGTCTTTAGTAAGCAGAAGAAGGTTGTTCTTGCAATATCAGTAAAGGATAGTCAGACTAATATAAAGTTATTAGTTGGACCTCTATAATCTGTATCATAACGTATTTGACTATAGTGTCATAATTAAGTTGGAATAAGTTCTAAAGTAATGTTATGATTCACCAGCAGATGGTGAACACAAGGAACGCTACTCGAACTGGTGCGGGGACTAATCAGGACCCCCGAGATGCCGCTGAAAACAAGCAGGAGTCTGTAGCCCGTAATCATCCCAGGGGCAATGACCAAGATCAGCCCAACGCTCCGTTGAGGTTTGATGCTGCAGCAGTAGAGGCAATTCGGGGAATTGTCATGCAAGCAATCGCAGATGTTATGCGACCAGTCGCACCACAAGCTCAAGGTGGTCCAGTTCCTCAGGTTATTCCTGAAGTTGAGGAGTCAGTGGAGCAAGTACCTCAGATCAATGTTGTTTGGGATAGAGGAACTTACGGGCAAGCGTTAAAGGCCATGAGTTCAATGAGGCCCGACAACTATGATGGTACTGGAAAACCAGTCAGGGTGACCTATTGGTTCTCACATATGGAACAGTTGCTCCGTAACATTAATTGCACTGGGGCTGAGAAAGTGCACATCGCCTCCCTTCAACTCAAGGATGTGGCTAGCGAATGGTGGGAGAGCACCGGACTGGCTGACCATCCCGAGCTGAATTGGAGCATGTTCAAGACCAAAATGACTGACCGTTTCTTTTCCCGTGCTATGAGGGAGGAGAAGCATAAGGAATTTCTGTACCCACAGACTGATGGGTTAAAGGTGACTGAGCTCGCAGCTAAGTTTAATCACTTGTTATAGTACGCTGGACCTGAGGTGTCAACCGAGGAGCAAAAGATCTGGTACTTCCATGGATGGATGAATCCAGAGATCAAGCCTCTAATGTTGCGTCATGGTTGTTCGTTAGAGCAATATGTGGATGCAGTCTATAATACATAAGTCACATTGGAGGAGTCTGCCCTTAAGCGGGAAAAGCAAGTTAAGGGAAAGGGTGGGCAACGGGATCGCCAGGTTGGTTCATTCAAACGACCGGCATCGCCTACCAAGTTTGAGAAGTTTGGTCGTGCTAAGACCGAGACAACTCAGTCTGACTCTGCCAGAGGCTCAGGTTGGAGCAGCGGAGTAATTCAGGGCCACAACTGTGGTAAAGTCGGGCATAAAAATTTTAATTGCCAAAAGGACAAGAGAGTATGTCATAATTGTGGGAGAGAAGGCCACATAAAAGCATACTGCAGACTGAAGGGTCAGGGACCAATGCAGTCTTATCAGACGTCAAATGTTGGTGGACAGAACACAAGGCCAGAGGCATCTGCTCCTGAGCAGTCTATGGCTCGTAATAAAGGCAAAGCGCCTATGGGGTCTTCAGGCCAAGGAAAACGACTCTTTGTAATGAGCCAAGCCGACGGAGAAGAACCCTGATCCATTAAGTTTTATTTGTGTTAAGCATTTCTATAAGATTAAGGAGTAACGACGTGTGTCGGTAATCTCCGTAGTATTGTAATCTGGTTGTGCAACTTTTGTCAGTTAATATAATGTTTGGATGTTAATGAAGTGTTTCCTTGTTTTGGAAATTTCAGAATGCGTTATTGTTACGAATTAGTTGTTCATACAAAACCCCGTAAGTGTCGAGAACAATTTATGCCAAGTAAGGATAAAGACTGTCGGACTTATGGTGGTGGAGTATTGTGGGCAACGTAGATGTTCGTCCCCTATATGATTAATCGGAGGGTCGACTCTACTGTTTAAATCTAAATCCATTCCTAAGATTTTTCTTCATACATAGAGTATGTCATCTATAAGGTTGGGTGCAACTCTTTGAGGAAGATTAAGTTGTGGAGTTATTGTGTTAAGAGAAGCGGTTGCAGTCTAAGGATGGGATATGTTGATGATCCCGATGTATTATAGGTTCAGTAAGAAGGATTGTCTATATGCATCTAAGGAGTAAAGTGGTAAGCATTATCTCATACGCGGAGTTCTTTAGAGGTTTCTTAAGGATAAAGGATGAACTTGTAGAGTTTTGTTCGGATAGATTATGAGCTATCTCTCATGCATGAGTTTGTGCCATGAGCATTGAGGCGGATGAATCATTTTCAGTATGATGTCCTAAGAAATTAAGAGTAATATCTCATGTGATCCATTTCAAGGATGGAGTGATTAAGGATATTGGATCCAGGTAGTAAGGTTTGTGTTGAGGCAGGATCCTCATTGGCTTAATGCAAGTTTCGGGGTCGAAACTTCTTTTAAGGGGGAGGTGATGTGATACCCCGTAATTCTATAAGGTTATTTTGGGAATTTTGATAATTTTCCCGATGACCCGTTATGTACGTCGGATTTAATTCAGAGAGTTTAAGACGTTCGGTAATGCTCTCTGTATCTGTAATATTTTTCTCAGTGAAATAAAATACAGACGACGTGCTTTGGATTTTAATACTCGTTCGCGTACGATAATTTTATCCCGGGTTAATATCGTTTTCATCTAAGAGCTGAGGAGGCGGCAAAGCCAAGGGCGGCGCCCGCCGTACAGTGGTGGCGCCCGCCGTCGCAAGGCTCGAGGAGCAGACTGGGTCTTCTCCTAGCTGGGGACGCCATGCCTATGGCGGCGCCCGCCGCATTTATGACGGCGCCCGCCGTCGTTGTTGTCCGGAGGTCCTTGCCCGAAGGTCGCCGGCGTGGCTCTGGAAGCGCCGGAGTAGCTCTTCGTAGGGCCATGATTGTGTTTCCTGGCATTTGGCTATAAAAGGAGGTGTCTAGGAGGGGTTTTGAGCTCAATCCACAGCCCAAGCTCTCCCAAATTCTTGCCTCACCGGAGTTGTGCCTCGCTGGATTTCTGAAGCTTTCGCCGGAGGTCGTTTGGTGGTGTTTCCAGAGTGCCTTTGTGAAGCTTTTGGTAGCCTTGGAGGTTAGAAACCAAAGCAAGTCGAAGGAGGCCGAGTCGCTCGTGTTTTGTGTGAGTTTTCTCGCCGCTTCTGTCGTCTGAGTTCTTCACGGCGCCCGCCGCCAAGAACGGCGACCGCCGCCAGAGCCCAGAATGCCTCTTTGGCTTTTGGCTTTGGTGGTCATCGTCGAGGCGTTGTTTCTTTCGATTTCTTTCGTCGTTTTTAGATTCGTATTGTGTTTATGTCGGATCTAACTTAGGGTTTCTCTTGTGGGTCGACTCGGAGGTTATTGTGTTGTCGGAGCTATACCCGTGTCGAGCCCAGAATTCCGTCGTCGTTAGGCTTGTTCCAACTCTGCGGATTAAGGCAAGTGGCGGTTCGCTCTTGCTTAATCATTCCATGTTTCATTAATTATCAATTATTTAATTGTTAATTAAATTGGGGTGAACTGTTGTTTTGTTTGGGAACTAATTTCATAAATAAACGTGATTAAAGTAATGTTATGATAGGTTGTATATCTGTTAGAACAACGCTATTATATGTGATAATTACCGTGATGGTATTGTTGTGAATTTAATCTTAATGCTAGAATAGCATGTGGGTTAATAGGAAAACTAATCCAAGTAAGGATTAGCCGTTTCTATTATCTCTATGTTTAAGTTGATTGCCTGGATGGCTTTAATGTGAATAATTGTTGTGTTAGACTGTTTAGTTAACACGAGTGTTCGTAGGAACGCTAATCCAAGTAAGGATTAGTCGTTTCTTTATAACTTAATGTTCGTAGGAACGCTAATCCAAGTAAGGATTTGTCGTTTCTTTAAATCGTAATACTCCTCGGGTTAATTTCCGGATAATAATTTAAGGGTCATGACCTATGCTTCTTATCCACCGTTAATGATCTGAAGTGTTTTAAGCGCCTTGCAAGCGCCATTGGATGAGCATAATTGCAGTCCTGTGTATTAAGCACTTAGCTAGTGCAATTAGGATGGACGTACTGTCACCCTGTAAATTAAAGTGTAAGCACTGTGGCAGTGCAATCTGGGTGAACGTAAGATCACCCTGTGTAATAATAACTCCGTTGTTCTCGGAATAATGTTAAGTCTTGTGTGTGTGTGTTTGTGTGTTATGTTAATTTGGGTCGACATGATTGTTACCCTGAGATTTAAGCTTTGTGCCGCTCTTAATAACATTAACGTGTTTCAGTAAAGTGTATTGGGTAATTAAATAAGATATGTGCCCGAGTGCACATGATTAATAAACCTTTGGCGAGTAGTGCAGCCAAGTTATAGTGCAGCTAGGAAAACTCGTCTCGACTTTGATCATAGTACGTTCTCTTTTCAATCTGGATTCGCTGTATGGGATGAGGTTGGTTGTGAACTGAAGCATCTCAGTCAACTTTTAAATAATTTGTGTGTGTAACTTTAATGTTCCCTAGCAATTGTCATAATTTCCTTTAAGACTCAAATTCCTATGGAGTCTTCTCTTCAGTGCATATCTTAATTGTTAAATCATTCCGTGAAAGTGTCGGGTTATATATCGTTCCTTCGGTTTTTATTCAAGGGACAATTATAGTAAACGGTCATGATCACTCGAACCACTCTGCTTTGTACCCTTGCTAGTCTATTCAGTAGACTAACCCACGAACTTTGTTCTCTGCATGTGGGTTGGTGTCATCCGTTCGATTCGGCACATCAGGAGTTGATTCCCGGAGTTTAAGTAACCTTTTGAAGGATAAGAAGCTTGCAGACGAAGATTTAAAGTCAGTATTTAAGTTGTTAAGTGTTACCTTGATGTATCTTCATAATTTAAGCCATGTTATAAGTTGGCTATTTAAAGTCTTCCGCTGTTTAATCTTTCAATTAATATGTAATTGTGTATGTATTTAAGCATGTCTGTTCTGGAAAAGCCTGGGGTGACTTTGGACGGTAAAGTCTGAGGTCACTGGCATGTAATATCTCCGGTGTAAATTGGGGGTGTTATAAGCTCAGTCACCTTCAGTCCCTCTATCTCTGGGTAGAGGAACTCCTTCATCTTCTCTTCTCTCATAGCACGAGAGAAAAATCGATCAGTGAGTTTGGCCTTGAACATTGCCCAACTCAGATTCGGGTGGTCATCCAATCCAGTTCCTTCCCACCACTCACTTGCTCCATCTTTCAAATGTAACGAAGCTATGTGCACCTGCTCAGCCTCGGTACAGACCACATTCCGAAATAGTCGCTCCATATGAGAGAACCAATAGGCAACCTTGATCGGTTCCCCGATTCCATCATAGCTGTCCGGGCGCGTTGAATTAATCGTCTTCAATGCTCGGTTATAATTCCCTTCATTTCTCTCGGGAACCGCTGGAGGTGCAAGGTCTTCGTGTCCTCCAAAATCAACTACGACCTGAGGAACGGGAGCCGCTTGAGCTTGCGGTATTCCCTGGGCTGTCAATATCTCGACAACCTGACTCATTATTTGCCCTATGACCGTAGCATCCAACACGATCGAGACAAGAGGTGGATTAAGTGGAACTTCCCCCACAACTTGAGGGTCCACCTGTTCCTGACGAACATGTTCTTGCAGGGGCGGGTTATTGTTGTGCGAGCCAGATCCCGCGTCATCCCCTTGTTGAACAGCACTCCTCAGCTAAATTCGGGAACCATTGCTAGGACCTTCATCGACCGCTTGGTTGGTGGATCGGGTGTTCACCATCTGTTGATGAACCATAACGTTAATTTAGAATTTTCCAACTTATATGTGATATTTAAATCACTACGTTATGATACAGGTTGTAAGGGTCCAAACTAATAGCTCATATTAGATTGACTGACCATCCACCATTTTTCTTAAATAATCTCATCCTCTTACTTGAGAATAAAGCAAATAGGAGAAATGTCAACCTTCGCCTGATACTAAACCCAAGAATGGAGATGTCCTAATGAATGGACCTAAGGAATAAGTAACCGAGTCGAAGCTTGCAGAAGTTTGAAAACACTTATTATCAAAACTTATACTTTCAAATATAATATTTAACTTAGTGAAATAATTACCTAGATAGTAAATTTCTTAACTAACGATATTATTATTTCCTTACAAACCTTTACTAAACCAAAAACCATACCTTAAAAAAATGAACTTGATTTAGACCCTTTATACTTCTATTGTTATAACACAACTATAAAATTAATATTAATGTGTTAATAGCTAGACCATTACTTTAAAAAGAAAATCTAGAATTTAAGCCATTTTAAAAACATTAACTTATTACTAACAACTTAATTTATTTATTTATTTGAGATTCATTTATAAAAATAAAATATTGTTAAAATAGTTTTGAAAATAATTTTGAAAATTCTCAAACCTAACAATAGGCCAAGAATATTAAAACATTGTTCTGATACCATATTTGTAACACCCCCTGACTTACGTCGGTAGTGCCACACGTCAGTGACCTCAGACTGTAGTCCAAAGCCACTCAAGGCTTTAATCGGAACAATTATACTTAAATGGACATTAAATAATAAAAAGTAAATAGCGGAAGACTTTGTATAAAGAAACTCAATCTTTTATTTAAATTGCTCTCGTAAATTGAGAAGGATAGTTTTATAAACGATATACAAATTACAGCGGAAGACTTTAAATAAATCTTAATTAAATGACTATGTAAACTACATCTTACATTTATTTAGGAAGACTAAATCAACACTAAACAACTTTAAAATAATATTACTTAAAATCTTCAATCTTCAACTGCAAGCCTTCGTCTTCGATTTGTTACTTCAAAGCGTCAGAGACCAACCACTGATGTGCCGTATAGGACGGATGACACCAACCAACCATGCAAGGAAAGAAAAAGGTTGGTCAGTCTAATGAAAGACTACGCAAGGGCTCAAACAGAATGGTTCTTGTGATTGTATCCGATTACTATCACTGTCTCTCGAATAAAAGCCGATAGACGATACATAACTCAAATACTCTCACTGAATTGATAGAAAAAGGAATGCAACAAGAGAAGACTCCAAAGGGCATGAGTCTTATAGGAAATCGATGAATATGTTTGGGAACATTATAATTCACAAAAGATTTGAAAACTGACTTCTTTGAATAATCGGGTCCTTAACCAACCTCACCGCATGCGTGTTGTGCGAATTCAGATTGATAAGAGAACCTTCATAGACAGAAGCCCGAGCGGGTTCCACGTTGTACTTCTCGCCCGATGATATATTAATTATGTGCGACGAGACACTTATCTTATTTAATTTCAAAACGTGCATTAACGTTGAAGCTTTTAATTTCCACACAGATCTCGCAATGAGATATAGAATGGGAATAAATCCCGAAGATTGACACTAGCTAAGTGCACCACCACTTATATAAGATAAGGGTAGGTCATGACCAAAAGCATTAGGGCAATAATCCTCCTAACGCAAAGTTATAAAGAAACGACTAAACCTCGTAAGAAAATAGTGTTCCTACGAATACTCGTGCTAAACTAGCATATATGTCCACACCAATGCACAACAAATCCACACCAAGTATAACTAGCACCCTATAATAATATATATGCATAGGTCATTGCTAGCATAATATACAATCTAATAAATAAGGTTTATTATTCACACCAATTTATCACACAAGTTCCCAAACAACAAATAGAATTTTTATCCCAACTTAATTAAGACAATAGATTAATTGTCAATTAAGAAAATATGGAATAAAATAGCAAGAGCGAACCGACACTTATCTTATATGGTTTTGGCGTTAAAACGATGTAACTACAGATGTCGGCTGTAACTCACGGCTTGACTTCTTCCTAATGAACTCACGCTGCTGCCTTCCAATTCGAACAGGTACAAACGCACCAGCACAAGTGGTTCAGCGGGGCTGGATTCGAACACATCGTACGGGCTCGTTCGGACTCGGAATTGAGCGGGGTCGGCGGATACGGACTAGTATCGTCGCAAGCTTTCACCGGATATGTCTTGTGTCGCTGGAGATCAAGAAACGGAGCCGGAAAATTCTGATTACAGAAGCAGGTCGGAACGTCGAATCAAAACAGAGCTTTAAACGAGCCAACTCTGTGTGGTTCGTTGGTGGCTCAAACGACGTCCAAATAGGGCAAGGTCAGAGGATATGGACTCGTGAGGTTACAAGGTTTCACCGAAGATGAGTCGTGGTGGCTGGGTATGGCTAACGTCGTCGGAAAACCTCCACAACTGAACCGGGTAAAACAGAGGAGACGAAGGAAAAAAAAATGGTGTTTAGCTTGATTTGGGATATGAATTGGGATACATTGGACCTCAATTTATAGGGGATATGTAAAGCATGATATGTGTGATCTCCCATATCAATCGGAATCTTCAACCATCGAACGAATCAAATCAATTTGTTCAAATTCGAATTGAAGCGCCATTCCGCGTCGTTTTTGAATTTCGATGAATTGAGACGATCTGGTGGATAATTGTTGGAACTCATTTTAAGATGTGGCGCCGGGCACCTTTCCGGGCACAATTCCGGTGGGCTCCGACCAATGTCAACACCGGAAAATGGAAGCATTGGCTTCGTCTACACGAGCACACTCTCGTAGTGTACTCATACGACATAAATGATTTCCGTTTGATTGAGAAATGGAGGCCCAAAGTTGCTTGCATGAAGTGCATAAACTTGGGAAAATATTGGGTACAATTTTGTCCCACATTGGAAGTTTGGATGAACATTTCACTAGTATATAAACTAGAAAAATGGACTCAAGGTTGTGGCCTTGGGTCACTACCCATTTGTAATGGGGAGAGGACCTAGCTCATCAAGACCACACGCGCGCCGAGCCGAGCCGAGTCGGTCGAGCGAGCGAGGCCGGGTTGAGTTGAGTTGAGTTGGATCGGGCTTGGGCTGGCCAGCCAATGCCCTATCTTTTTGGGCCGATCCAGAAGGCCCACCTGTTGGGCTTTGACTCATTCCTGGAGCTGGAGAAATTTCGGGGCTACAGACCCAGTCTTCCTCCATGTTCAACAGCTCATCAAGACTACACGCGCGCCGAGTCGGGTCGGTCGAGCGAGGCCGGGTTGAGTTGAGTTGGATCGGGCTTGGGCTGGCCAGCCAACGCCCTATCTTTTTGGGCCGATCCAGAAGGCCCACCTGTTGGGCTTTGACTCATTCCTGGAGTTGGAGAGATTTCGGGGCTGCAGACCCAGTCTTCCTCCACGTTCAACAGCTCCCTAGTTTCTCTCCTCCTCAACGTTCCAATCTGTTGAAGTTCAACAGTCACCTCTCCACCTTCTTCTCCACTCAGTTAGTGGGTCGAAGCAGTACTCCAGCAGAGGCTATATAAGGAGCCATTTGCACCTCATTCAATTCATCCGAATACATCATCTCCCACGTCTCCTTCTCTGTTTTCTAAATTGAGTCTGAGAGTACTACACAGAACAAAGTTCGTAGCCTTCTGAATTTCTTGGTTGCGCAAGTCAGAAGTGATCCTGCAGTTGTATCCTGGGATTCGGAACGCCGAAGAACCGTCGCAATACGGCGCGTTTTTAGAATTAAGAAAAGAGATCCAGTCTCGACTCTGCACCAGTTTTAATCCGAGCATCGTTCGGTATAATTTCGTTAATTTGATTCGAATTTATGTGCGTTTCTTAATTGTAGTTTATATTTTGAAATAGCGTTCCTACAGTCTTAATTCTGAAAAATTTGCTTAAACTGCATATCGCACTAACGAAATTTTGTATCTGAGTTCGTACACAGCGCATGAATTTTTTGGTCATCTGCGGTTTCTAACTGCTGTTTATACTATTTTCAAAAATTATTTCGAATTAAATTAGTAAATTGTATCTGCGATTCTAACTTGTTTTATCGCAGGAAAATTTCGCAAATTAATTCGGAATTGTTTTTATTCTGTATATGCGTTTCTAACATAATTTTGCAGGAACAAATCGCGCTTGGAATTTCGTTCGAATTTATTTCGAACCTTTTCGGCCATCTGTACTGCTGTACAGAAAAATCTGAAAATAAATTATTTCGAACCTACAATTTAATTCGAGATTTAAATTGCTTCCGTACTGATTTCTGGTTTGCGTTTCTGTGAACAGATTCTGATATCATGGCTGATATGACTGAGAAATCTATCGCTGATGTTGCTGGAGCCGAAAATGGAAATCCTGCTGAGTCGACACCCCAAATTCAGTTTGGGAGTGGTCTGCCTGTAGTGAATTTGCCAGTGGCGAATTTGCCAGCAGTAAATCTGCTAGCGGCAAATCTGCAAGCCATAAGGGTCGGAACTGATGCGAATCAGATTGTCCAACCGACTGCTTATCAGACTGTCCCGACAGTCCATATGTCTGGTGCTGTAAACGCAGGCTTGATGCCAGAAAAGTTGGATGGAACTGGCTTCAAGACATGGCAGCAGAAGATGTTCTTCTTCCTGACCACATTGAAGCTTGAGAAGTATCTGAAAGAGGATAAGCCTGTGCTTTCGCTTCAGAATACAGATCCATACGCCCTAGCCAGCATTGAGGCCTGGACTCATGGGGATTTTCTGTGCAAAGGTTGGGTTCAAAGCCGCCTGATAGATCCACTGTACAATGTGTATAACAAAATCAAGACTTCCAGGGAACTCTGGGTTGCCTTGGAAAAGAAGTACAAGTCTGAGGATGCAGGCTCCAAGAAGTTCGCAGTGGCAAAGTTTCTGGACTTCAAAATGGTGGATTCTAAGCCCATCATGGAGTAAGTTGAAGAGCTGCAGCTTCTCACGCACAATATCATTGCTGAAGGAATGTCTATCTGTGAGACGTTCCAGGTGGCTGCGTTCATTGAGAAACTCCCTCTAGGCTGGAAGGATTTCAAGAGCTACCTGAAGCACAAGCGAAAGGCAATGACTGTAGAAGACTTGATAGTCAGGCTGCGGATTGAGTCAACCAACCGCAAAGCAGATGGGGTTCAGCCTGTTGAACAGAAGGCTAACTTGGCTGAACACAAGGACAAAGGGAAGAAACGGAAGTTCCAACCCCAAAGCTCCAATAACTTCAAGAAGCAACTAGCTAAGAAGTTCAGTGGGAAATGCCACAAGTGTGGTAAAATGGGTCACAAGGCTGACGAATGTCGTAGCAAGGCTGATCCGCACAAGGACAAGGGGAAATCCCAAGCCAACATGACTGAAGGTAGGCTCTCGGATGCAGATCTGTGTGCTGTAGTGTCTGAAGTCAACATGGTTGGAGACAACCCAAAGGAATGGTGGTACGATACAGGTTCTACCAGACATATCTGCTCTGATAGGGGAATGTTCACCACTTATCAGCAGAGCAAGAGCGACGAGCATCTGTTTATAGGGAACTCGTCCACATCCAAGGTCGAAGGTCACGACAAAGTGGTGTTGAAGCTGACTTATGAGAAAGAGCTGACTCTCACCAATGTCATGCACGTGCCATATATACGGAAGAATCTGATCTCCGACACTTTGCTGAGCAAGAACGGCTTCGCTGTGAAGTTCGTGTCTGACAAGCTAGTTCTCTCTAAGAATGGGGTGTATTTAGGCATGGGTTATTGATAGGTGCCAATTCAGGCACCTCAACTAGTGATTATTGACATGATTTAGATGGAGTTTCGATATAGATTTAGGCTAAGTCTGTAATCCAGAAGAAGAGTTAAGAAGTGAAGATATCATAGGATTTACAGCTTAATGAAGTATGGAGAAGATGGAGGAGAAGATCTGCTCAGGATTCATGGAGGAAGGCTACATTAAGCCTTACGGCGGGCGCCGCTGTTCATCACAGCGGTCGCCGCCATGAACACGGCGGGCGCCGCGATGAACCCAGAAAATAGAAACGGCGAGAACACTTACCAATTGGTACGCGACTTGGCCTCCTTTCGACTTGCTTTGGGTTCTAACCTTCAAAGGCTACCCAAAAGCTTCGCTTGGCAACTGGAAACAACACCAATGTGGGCTCCGGCGAGCAACTTCAGAACTCCGGCGAGGGCACGTTTTTCCGGCGAGAAGAATTTGGAGGATTTAAGCTTCTGTTTTTGCTCCAATCTGATCCCCAAACCTTCCAATTTATAGTCCAAGCTCCAGGAAACACAATGATGGCTAGAACGCGACGTGGAGGGCTAGAATTGGCGTCGTCAGACGTCGCCGACGACCACAGGGCTACGCCCCCGCTAGCTTGCGGCGGTCACCGTGATTCTCCCCAGGTCGTCGCTTCACAAAACCACTACGGCGGGCAACTTACGGCGGTCGCCGCCCTTAATGCGGCGGTCGCCGTTTTCTGGTCTTCGCGCCCAGCTAGAAGACGAGGGCACTGTTGCCTCGAGCCCTTCGCGGCGGTCGCCGCCTTAATTGCGGCGGTCGCCGCCACCGTGGCTTTGCCCTTCTCAGCTTTTGGACGATATCGACTTAACTCGGGATAAAAATAATCGTACACGAACGAGTATTAACATCCAAAGTACGTCGTCTGTATTTTATTTCACTTAGAAAAATATTACAGATATTGAGCACATTACAGAATGTCTCAAACTTCCTGAATTAAATCCGACGTACAAAACGGGTGTTCGGAAAAATCCCCAAAATTCCCAAAATAACCTTACAGAAATACGGGATATCACATAATTAGTGTCCTTATATGTTTACTTAGGTTATGTAATAGATATATGATGAGATATAACTCATATAATGATGTAAAATGATGTTTTTAGTGGTTCATATTAAATTAGACAAATTGTGACATATGAAACTAGATGAGAAATTTGCATATAGGTGAATGTATATATTGGTGGTCAAATTTTTTATATTGCTTTTGCTTACAAGATATATAGTATAACGACATGACTCTCATAATAGTATTATGATAATAACTTATAATATAACTTTTGGATTTATTTATTAATGACATGGATGTTATTCTATGTACTTTAATTCGGTTAGGTTACTGATCTATTTTGTTAAATAGTCTAGAATTAAAATACCATGAATGTGATTTTCTATGCTTGTCATCTTTTGGATGTTATCCTACGTGTTTTAGCATAAGTAATATGTTATGTTGGATGTTATCCTACGTAATTTAATTCGGTTAGGTTACTGAATTTTTTAGTATAAAAGAATTTTGACCATGCGATGTACTATGGTGTAATGAAAAGTTATATTATTTTTTCAAATTGAAAGTTGTATTTATATAAGAGGCAATTTTTTATAAGAAATGAAAAAATAGTGAAATATAGTTAATTTTTTTTATGCATTATAGTTGAAGGACTATTTTCATCATGTTATTGTTTTATCTTTTATAATATATAAATAATAAATTTGGTGTATGTTTTTTTTTGTTTCATGAGTGGCTATCTGTTTTTTTGCGCACGATTTGGGTCTATTGACTCTATTCTATTAACCATTTGTATTGTGACTAATACTGAATATAGTATTTAACTTTGTTTGTTAAAAATTGTTTTATCTTTATATAGACAGTTTTCTAATAATTTTGCTAAAGTAAATATGTTTACTACTTCAACTAAGGTGTAACATTCTTTTATTGTATAAGAAAATATATTAAGAGTTGAACGTTTTATAATATCAAATTAGCAAACTAAAATTTATAAATTTTACTATATTTTATTTTATGACAAAAATTTAATAAAATAAAGATTACAATATATGATCATTATAAAAAAAATATGAAAATTACATTTTTTCTATTGAATATAAACATTTATTAGAATAGACCCCAAAACATTTTAACTTATACTATCGTAGAAAGTATTTAATCATATTTTCTATTTTTATAAAACCTAATATTTTGTTATTGTATGAGATGTTCTTTCATCTTTCCATGAAATGGGACATTTATAATCTAACTTTACATGTATATATTTCCTATTTGCATGAAATCTAAGTTTGTTACTTGCATAAAGATATTATATCATATTCTATATCTTTAATAGGGATATTTATTGTAAAAGATGCTAACTTAAATCTAATTTTATTATTTGCATAAAGATATTTTATATTTTTTTATATCTTAAATAGGGTCATTTTTTGTGACAAATCTTAACCTTGTATGTTATATAGATAAAAGATAGTTCTATTAAATTAATTTTGTGACCGTGACAATTTCCATGTACTTAGTGGTGAGTCTTTGACAATTTCCATGTACTTACAAATATATATTTTCCCAAATACAAAGATAATAGGATACCATAAATAAAGAGAACTCAGTACTATTTAATGCGCCGAACATTAAATATGTGAGAATTTGTTGCATCGTTATATATTTTGCGTTATCTCATATTAATTTAAAATGTTGAAAAATAGTGACAAGATTTTTTCTACGTACTTCCAGACGGATTATAGGTGGCCAGATCGTCAATTCATGTTAGACTGGGCACGTGAACAAGAAACTAGACTGAAAATTGTGTTGACTATCCAGAAATCATGAGAGCAAAAACTCATACTGGTGTGTGAGAAGTCGGGAAGCTATTGGCCGTTCAAGGATAAATTGACACGAAAGACGTGTACAAAGAAGATCAACTGTCCATTCGTGATAAATGGAGTGATGTAAGGACGGGTCGTGGAGGTTGTCAGTGGTTTGTGGTACATACGATCATGATCTTGCGACGATCTTAGAGGGTCATGCCTTTGTCGGAGGCCTAATTGAGGTTCAGAAGAAGCAAGTCATGGCGTTGATGCAAGCTTCCGCAAAGCCGAAGGTGATTATGGACTTCTTATGGCAGACGTATGATAGGGTCTTAACGTCAAGGAATTAAATCTACAACGTCCGGCAACAGTTTCACGTAGAAGTGATGGATGGTATAACGGTAACTCAATACACTCTTTCATATTTAGGGAGCTTCAATTACTACATCCATCCCCGAAGGCTTCCTAGGCATTGCAATGTGGTTCAAGACTTGTTCTGGGCTCACCCCTATTCCATTCATCTGCTGAAGTTGTTCCCTTACGTTGTCATCATGGATTCAACATACAAGACAAACAAGTTAGTAGTTCCGATATTAAAAATTTTGAGTAATTTGATTCATTATTGTAATGTGGTTAGAATCGTTTTTAACACTTTCTTTTTAAATGATTATAGGTACAAGTTGTCCCTAGTTGAGATCGTCGATTTTACGTGCACAGGACATACCTTCAACATTGCCTATTCTTTCATGGCACACGAGAACGTCGACCACTACGAATGTACACTGGGAGAGTTGGCACACTTGTTCTCCCTCGTCGGCAAGAGGCCAACGACGATAGTCATGGATCGAGATTTGGCCGAGGTTAAAGTTGTAGACAATGTATTCCCCGGTGCCCAACATCTATTGTGTTGGGTACATATACTACATAATTGCAAAGCTTATGTCCTCAGCTTGACGCGTAATGCCAGTCTAGCATATGTGTTGAAGGGAGCGTGTCATCTACTGTTCAAGTCAAAATCCGAGTATACCTACTACGTGTGCCTCAATAAGATGCAACAATTAGGCTTCGCTGGTTTTATGGGATACATTGTGAGCATGTGGCTTGGGTCTTATAGTATTGTCAGAGCCTGGACTGATACTGACCTTCACTTACTCACAAGGACCACGAATAGGTAAAGCGGTTTAAGTTTATGGTGTATTATGACTAATGTTTTATCATGCATGAATGTGTTTTTTTATAAATATTCGTCATGTGTTTGTAAGATTGAGGGGGTGCACTTTGTGCTTAAAGATAGGATTGAAAAAAAACTTGTACTAGGTTTCAACATACTAGCGCGGTAGATCCATCAACTCATACTAGACGAAGATAGTGTAGTGAGAGGACATATGGAAATGGATCGTAATACGATCCCAATCGCGATTCTAAGGCTACAAGTACCTTACGAGGAACTATTTAGCTGACTGGTGAACAAAGTGTCAAAATTGTATTTGGACACATTGTTGGGCACGATAGATATGATCTTGGACCCGAAATTTAAATTTGATATCTCTGTATGCAATGATGATTGGTGGGCGGTGGTCAGGGGACTTCCTTGCACACACGAATTGTTCCAAGCAATGGCAAGCAACACCCCCATATGGCCCAGTCAAATTCACTTATTCCGGAAACAGGTGAAACGAGAAGGTGTTACAGATGTACAAGGGCTCCTAAGGGACAACAGTGCATTCACGAAAGAAGGAGATAAGTTTTGTTCCAT
Organism: Rheum nobile; assembly: GCA_027886185.1. NCBI lineage: Eukaryota > Viridiplantae > Streptophyta > Magnoliopsida > Caryophyllales > Polygonaceae > Rheum > Rheum nobile. The sequence continues at coordinate 3,085,833 of WOAB01000566.1, read as the reverse complement.
GGTGGATGATTTTTTTATGGGAGGATGAGCGTTGATCACCTTCACCAGGTTAATTCGACATACGATGATGGGGTAAAGCCCGGAAGGTCCTCACTGCAAAAGTCACCTAGTAGCTCAATCATAACAAAGGGGAGGCCGGAAAATGATTCAACAAAAAGGGATAAGACCTATCTAGAGAACGCTGAAGAAAATGCATTGACCAAATCCAAGTCGATGAGTGAGTCAACATTAAAGCGTCAAGGTAGTCGGGCCAAATGCGAACGTCATAAGGCATCAGTCAGCGGGTCGGTGGTCGGGCCCTAGAAGGATAAACCAGACGAAGCTTTTGGGGTGAATTTTGGGAATCGGAATGTGGACCCGTTCATGATCATATACATGACCAAAGCCTTAAACATCGCGGGAGACGGCCACTGTGGCTACCGTTCACTGGATGAGTTACTCAGGTTGGGTTGAGTGGAAGCAAATTTGAAGGGTGATGGCGACAGAGGTGAAAAGAAACATACATGTGTACATTGTAATGGAGCCTAAACTTGTCACCAATTTGTCCGATCTGATCCACAACATAAACTACATCAATAATAATTGCATGCAACATCATTGGATAAAGATGTTGTTGTGTGGCTTGAGTTTTGCTACAGGCTACCAAAAAACGTTGGTGTTTTGTCATGGAGCGGTAGGCACACAAGTCTACCGATGATTTCCCACCTTTTCAGCGACCACCCTCCTACAGACGTCCTTGTAGTGGCCTTAGTCGGAGCTTGTGACTATTTTGTACCATTAAACTACGTCACTCGTCCTTAATTTAATTTTTCCTACTTTTTCACAATAATCTTATTGTAAATTAATCATCTGTTGCAGGTATGGTTGGAGAAAGACGCCCCAATGCCTCCCATTCTGGGCTTGTGGAAGGACTACCACCATTTTAGTGTTGATAATTGGGATCACAGATTTCATCAGCGAATAGCAGAGTTTCAAAGATATCGTATAGAGTATGGTGGGCCTACCACATGAGGATCATAATGTAACTTCATTCGTTGTCAATTTTGTATAATTAGGATTATAATGTAATAGATATTTAATGTATAAATTTATGTTTACCTGAAAATGCGCATATATCTTACTTGATCATTTATTTATTCATTTCGCATAATCGAACTAATTTACTTTTCTCAAAAGAAATAAAAGACCACAACAAAATTTTCCTACATGGTTATTTATTATTCATTTCAAATAATCGAACTCATTTATTTTTTCGTAAAAGAAACAAAAAAACACAACAAAAACTTTCATACTTGGTCATTTATTTATTCATTTCGCATACTCGAACTAATTTATTTTTCGTAAGAGAAATAAAAAACCACAACAAAATTTTTTTTGCTTGGTCCTTTATTATTCATTTCGCATAATCAAACTCATATTTTTTTTCGTAAAAGAAACCAAAAACCACAACAAAAAATTTCTGACTTGGTCATTTATTTAATCATTTCGCATAATCGAACTCATTTATTTTTTCGTAAAAGAAATAAAAAACCACAAAAAATTCCTACTTGGTCATTTAATTATTCATTTCGCATAATTGAGCTCATTCTTTTTTTCGTAAAAGAAACCAAAAAACACAACAAAAATTTTAAAATTTTGCAATACATAAAAACGCACTTGAAACCGAGTTAATATCAAAGTAAATATTTGGACTAAATAAGGATTTAAGTGAAAAAGTTTCAATACTGCCAAAATTCCCGAACCAAAAATCTCTACAGTATAATTTACTTAGGAAAAAAGGAAACCAACCGGGACAAAACTAAAGTGGCCACATGGACAAGTTGGCGATCCGAGGGAGGATCGGTGGAAGGAGAGCCACTGGATGCGCCACGCTGGCGATCCGATGTATCAACGGTTTTGGAAACCGCTAAAGGCCAGCGATTTCCACAACCGTGGGTCTGCGGTTTAGAATACTGCAGACTATCGATTTAGATAAATACTCGTCATTTAGCATAATAAAACGATTTTGATAAATACTTAGAAAAAAATGGTTACATATTTTGGACTTAGGCTTGACATAAATAGATAATTATCTGTTAACTTAGAACTTTTGTTTGTTAATTCTCTTTATATTTTTAGTACTCGTCATTTAGCATAATAGCATAATAAACCAAATTTGATAAATATTTAAAGAAAAAAGTTACATAATTTGGACTTAGGCTCATTATAAATAGATATTTATTGTTAACTTAGAATTTTTGTTTGTTTATTTTCGTTATAGTTTTAGTACTCGTCATTTAGCATAATAAACTAAATTTGATAAATATTTTAATAAAATAGTTACATATTTTGGACTTAGGCTCGACATAAATATATGTTTATTTATTAGCTTAGAACTTTTGTTTGTTAATTTCCGTTATAATTTTAATACTCATCATTTAACATAATAGCATAATACACTAATTTTGATAAATACTTAGAAAAAAATAGTTAAATATCTTGTATTTTGACTCGAAATAAATATATATTTTTATTTGATAACTTAGAATTTGTGTTTGTTAATTTCTGTTATAGTTTTAGTACTCGTCATTTAGCATAATAGAATAATAAACTAAATTTGATAAATATTTTTAAATAATAGTTACATATTTTGTACTTCGGCTCGACATAAATAGATATTTATTTGTTAACTTAGAATTTTTGTTTGTTAATTTTCGTTATAGTTTTAGTTCTCGTCATTTAGCACAATAAACTAGTTTTGATAAACACTTAGAAAAAAATAGTTACATATTTTGGACTTAGGCTCGATATAAATAGATATTTATTTGTTAACTTAGAATTTTTGTTTGTTAATTTCCGTTATAGTTTTTGTACCCATCATTTAGCATAGTAGCATAATAAACTATATTTGATAAATACTTAGAAAAAAAATAGTTAAATATTTTGGACTTAGGCTCGATATAAATCGATATTTATTGTTAACTTAGAATTTTTGTTAAGTGTTTATTTTTGTAATATCGGAATGTATTTATTACATAGATTATATATATAACACGATCATAACAATGTTTTGTTTAAATTAATGTAAATGTTGCTAGAGCTCAAGGGACATTGGCCTAGGGGGTGGGGTAGGGTCCAGACACATCTCCGAGCGTGGTGTTACACATTTCGCTCGCATTCGGAGCAATGCACGAAGGATGCAGGAGATCGAACAAGAGGAGGAGCTAGATGGGAATCCATCCTGTGTCTCGGCGAGATCATGCCCAAAGCCCATCACCGCCCCCACCGACCCAACTGTCAGTGACCGCCCCTTGAGCAAGAACAAGTGCAGTTCCCTCGAGACGTACGACATCCTCCGAAAGTAGCAATACGAGGACACTCTCCATGCAGAGCTTTTCTGGCATGGAAAGCAACGAACCTTCATCCTCAAGGTTGTGCCGCTCTGCCAACACTAGACACGACCATTCGTCCTCTGGTGCAACCGCCTCTAGAGCAACTGTCAGTGTAACGGGAAAAGATACGGATAGTAACGAGCCATATGTTGGGCCTCAGAATCTTGACCTGCTATGGGATTACGAAACACACATAGCAAAATATGTATGGGAGAATAATTCCGTTGAGGGAAGTTACGTAAGCACTAGTACAAAATATAGGGCCGGACCGCGGTTTTTTAGAACGGGTAACTACGGTTTACCATCCGTGGTTGTTCTCGGCGCGGTCCGACTCTCGGACCATGTTTTTTCTAAAACCGTGGTAAGTCAAACCGCGGTTATTGACAACCGTGGTAAGTCGGACCACGGCTGTACAAAATCGTGGTAAACAACCGAACCGCGGTTCACCAAAACTGTGGTAAACAACCGGACCGTTGTTCACTACAACCGTGGTAAACAGTAGCTGACTGTGGTTCACCAAAACCGTGGTAAATATGTCGGACCGCGGTTAGTTCAAACCGTGGTCTGGTTTTATTTTTATTTATTTTTAAATACACCACGTCTTCTAACAACCGCGGTAACTTTTTTGTTTTTTTTTTTAAAAAAAAATATGTATATTATACGGCTTAATATTCCTGATAACACGTTGGTTTTCCCTGATTTTCCCACAACATAAACTCGATCATAAGCAAAATATTCCTGATATATATACCACAATCAATCAATTCATTCATTTTCCCACAACACAAACTCCATCATAAGCATAATAATCCTGATTTATATATATATATATATCATTGCTATTGTCTACAAGAAAATCCATAGTACGTAGCTAGGTACTTGCAAAAAAAAAATCAATGGTACTTGTCCTTACATCCTAAGCAACAGGTACCGTTCGTTTTGAGCAACGAAGCCTTGACTATTTTACTACTCTCACTATTAAATCCTCTACTACTTGCACATCCTTCAACTAATACTATAAGACTGTATGTAGCTGATGGATTGACTAACATCTAAATTTTCTACACATATTGAGCTAGAAGGAAGAGCATTCTGAACTTTATTTTGCAGGGTCCGTATCATAACAGTCTTCCCTGCTGTACACTTTTCCTGACTGTCTAATCCATGTACTACAACTTCACTATCATCACCAAGGTAATCATCAAGGTCAATATTCTTTACAGTAGCTTCAAACTTCCATTATGTAGGGCAAACCTGTTTGCTTTATCAAATATCAAAAGATTAGTATGAATTTGGGAATTCAGAAAATGAGGTAAAACAATACTAAACTAATCATCCTACATTGTACCAGTAATCACCTGCATCATGATATCAATATCTACCCATCTTGATCCCACATAATGAAGATTTAAATCCATGTCAGAATTATCAGCAGATTCTTGCATTTCCATCGGATCTTCATTAAAAAAGAAAAATGCTACCGAAACCTCAGAAATATTGACCTTAAGATTTGTTTCAATGTGCTGCCTTTCTACATAATAGATAAATAAACATAATTGAGCATCAAAAGTGTACAGATGTCTAAGACTGACTACAAATAATTTGAGCCAAAATAGGGTTCAAAAATTCGCAACAGTCAAATAAGTATCAAAAGTCACAGCAAGCATGTTGTCTGTTATTCCACTAACCAAGAGGCACTTATTATTTCTGCAAACTATATTTAGGCACACATGAGGCAACATACCAATAGGAAAATGTGGGGATCCAGAAGCAAGGCTTGAAGCAGCAGTTATTGCACTGAAAATAGAGCATGTCCAGTTCCACATACCACTGCCTCCCAACAAGGAATGAGAACTTCTCATCCCATCAAAACATTCAAAGAACTGATCAACGCTGCAAACATATAACATGATACAAATCATACAATATACTTGAGAAGCAAAAGGAGCACCAAAATCAGAAGAACCCAATTCAGGAAAAGAAGGCTTAGTGTACATTTAATTTATGAAAATGGTTTCGATTACTCCATACCCTAGTTCATATGTTTTCCTACCGCCTTTGGTCCGATTCTCAACTTGATCATGGTCATTGCTCAACTTTGATGACATGGCAGGGGAGAGTGATTGAACTGACAAAACTGAACTGTCTTCCATATAATCATCAAACAACTTGAGAGAGCCGTTATGAGGAGATGGTGACCATATCTTCTCGGGTTGGTTCCTTGTCAGCTCAGGGTTCTGCACTGATCCGTACCAAAAACCAGGCGAAGCAGGAGAACCCGTGACAGATTCTAACATAGCAAAAAGAACAAGAGGAATAATAAGATCATGTCTCAAAACCATTGAGATTGAAAAATGGCATTAGTATATTAGAGAAGGTTCATGTATACCAGATATGAAGATATCGTTAGGCCTTGGCCTCTTGCTCTTTATTGTCGATGAAGGAGTCGGATTCACAGGAATGGATGGAGTAAAAGGTTCTATCTCCTATGGAGAAACCCTGTATGGTCTGTGAATTGATGCCGGTTCATCCCATTGAACCTGAAGTAAAAAAGGATTGGAAAAAATTGAAGAAGTTGATGACTAACAAGAGTTCATAAATATATGGATGAACAGATTCCCAACCTTTAAAGACCTCCATTTAGAGTATTTCCACTGAGGAGAAAAATCACCAACACCAGTAATTGTGCCTGTGAACCTAAGCAACCACAACATTTACTAGTTTAGGTACCTAACTCTCAACATTAAGCAGCATCAATCAAGGATTAGTACCTTCTATCAGGCGAATCATCACCCTCACATCTCATGTTAAAACGCCTTCCTATAGAAAACCCGTGCTTTGCAGCCTCTAGATACTTGTTCACACTGACAATAAACTGGCTAGACCTTGAAAAGGAAACCGGATTTTGTTAACACTAAGAAGACTAGTCCCATACATAAACCATACAAGAAAAATTATTAGACTGGCCATCAAACATGGGATTGTAATACACAACAAATAGAGTATGTGTGTTAACAGCATGAGATGCAGTGGCAAGAACTCCAAGATGCATGCTTTGACTGGAGATCACGGATGAGGGCATGACACTCTATTGGTGTGCAAGCCTCCGAACACCAACCCTTAGCTCTCCTTTTTTTTTGATAAGGTAAGAATTAGACTAATTGTCAAGTAAACTTGACACTTAGCCTATAGCATCCTTTCGGATGAGAGCCTTAAGCTCGGAGTTGTTCAAGATATCGTTCGGAGACAAATTGTGGCCAAGTTTGGCGATAAGATCAGCCACCGCATTCATTTCACGAAAGATATGAGAAATCTGCACTGCCTGAAAGCAATGTAATAAACATAGGATATCAGAGATAAAAACCTCGATTTCCCATGGGCAGTGCCAGATTTTGTTGATGACGTTCACAATGGTAAGATTATCAATTTCTATTAGTATCTGGTCATATTTCATTTCTTTGGCCTTAAGGAGAGCATTTCGGAGGGCAAGAGTTTTAGTTCTAAGGGGAGTCGAAATGCCACACTTCTCTGCATGGATAAAAGTGGGATTTTCTAAGTTATTTATACAGATAATTCCAATTGAAGATTCTCCATTAGCTTTGGTAGAACCATCCACATTAATTTTGGTCACTTTATCTGGGGGTTTTTTCCATTTGAGTTTTCGTTATTTCCTCGTATGCGTATTTTTTCATGCCGTGGGATTAGATCAAAAGTACAATCAGGATTCCATTTATGTGTCTTATTCCAGGCATATATGAGGTTTTGTATATATTTAGGTAGGTCTTTAATGACATCCCTATTTTGTGAAAGTTCTTTGGTTCCTGAAGAACCAGATACCCCACCATGTCACAGATAGCTCTATAAGCTCAATTGGGGAGAGTTTGAGTTTTATTTCTTCAAAAACTTCTCCAATGCGTTTGTTCACAGAGTTGATTGTCCTTAAATAGAGGCTAGTCGTCATATTAACTTTTGAGATTGTCTCTAAGGTATGATTACAGTGAAGGAGAAAGTGGTTCGTATCCTCCACATAATGAGAACAGGAGATACATCCCGGGGGGACCGAGACCCCTTTTTCTTATAGTCGTGTTTTCGTCGGTAGACCGTTTTTAAAAAATTTCCCGAGAAAATTTTGAACTTTAGGATATGTGTCCATTTTCCAGATCCAAGATGAGTCATATGCTGAGATGTGTTTATTTTTGTTGATGAGTTCCATAGCTGATTTTGTTGAGAACCAACCATTTTTGCTTGGTTCCCAGTACATCCGATCAGTTATGTGGTTCACGGGAACGGGGATACCCATAATTTGTTCCACCATGTCGTCTGGTACCATTTGTTGGAGTTTTGTGTTATTCCATTTCATATTTTTGTCCAGAAAATCATGAACTCTGCAATCTAGGTTTGTACCTAGCGCAGGGTTGATAATATTATAGAGAGGTTCATTTAGTGCTCATTTGTCTGTCCAGAACTTGATTGTTTTTCCATCGCCAATTTGCCATATGAGTCCTTTTTGAAATTCTTTTTTGATGCTCATCATTTTTTACCATTGCCATGATCCGTTTCTGTTGTAATCATAAGATAATAGGTGTGTATCTTTAAGGTATTTTTCATTGATTATTCTTACCCAACAGTTGTCGGGTTCAGCTAAAATTTTCCACAATAGTTTGTATTGGAGAGCATGGTGTATGTCTTTAGTTTTTCGAATGCCAAGACCCCCCATTGAAAGTGGTTGACAAACTTTATCCCACCCAATAAGGGGTTTATGGGACGAGTCTTTGTTCTAGAAGAATAATCTGTTGATTCTGTCAAGTTCATTATGTGTTGAGTTTGGGAGCATGAAGCTTTGCATAATAAAGTTTGGTTTAGTAGCTAGGTTTGATCTTATCAAGGTTGTTCTTATTGCTTAGGATAGAGAGTTTGCCTTCCATTTTGTTAATTGTGTTCTGGATTTTGCTATCATTTCTTCAAAGGTAGTAGAGTTGACCTTCCCATTAATAATAGGGCAACCGAGGTATTTGTCTAGTGATATCATATTTGTAATTGTAAGGATCCCTTGTATTTGTTGTTTTCGTATGGTCGATACTTTCTTGGTGACTTAAAAAGCCGATTTATGGAAATTAACAAATTGTCCTGAGATTAAACAGTAATCGTCGATTATTTTCTTGAGTTCCTTGCAGTTTTCCTGTTTTGCTTTGGAAAATATCATAATATCATCCGCAAAGGCCAGGAAAGGGATTCTTGTTCCATTTTTAGTGAGTTGGAAACCTAGGGGGTTTTTTGGTCGATCTGTAGATTTTTGTAATTTTCTAGCAAGTATTTTTGCCCCAAGGATGAAGAGAAAAGTCGAAAGTGGGTCACCTTGTCTCAGTCCTCTTTCAGGCACGAAAATTTCAGTAGGTCCATTATTCACAAGTACCGAGAAGGATACGGAAGATATGCATTCTTTTATCCAGTTAATAAAGGTTGAGCAGAATCCAAATTTCCGCATTACCTCAATAATAAAGTTCCATTCAATTCGGTCATACGCCTTTTCCATATCATGTTTAATTGCAATGTATCCTTTAGTTCCCTTTTTAGATTTGAAGGAATGGAAATTTTCATGGGCAATGAGGATGTTGTCTTGGATTGATCTGTTCGAAACAAAAGCTCCTTGAAGGGGATGAGTGATTTTTTCCATTTTATTTTTAAGTCGTTCTGTTAAGATTTTCGAGATGATTTTGTATATGGTTGAGTAGAGGCTAATAGGTCTGTAATGATTGGTCGAGTTTGGGTTGTCACATTTGGCTATCAACGTAATGAAAGTATGATTGATTTGTTTCAGGATTTTTCCGGAGAGGAAAAAACTTTTCACTGCTTGGATGACAGATGGCCTAACAATGTCCCAATATTTTTGGTAAAAGTCAGCTGTCATGCCATCAGGTCCAGGAGATTTATCCTGACCGATAGCAAAGGTAGCTTTCTTGATCTCTTCATTTGTTACTGGTTGGGTGAGTTCTCGGTTATCCTCATGGGTAATTTCAATTTGAATGAGTTGTAAATGTTCGTGGAGAATATTCCGGTTGATCGGTGTACTTTTAAAGCGCTTAATAAAGTCATTACGTATTTCATTTCTAATATTTTCTTCCCCAATTATAATGGTACCTTCATTTGTTCGGATTTGTTTGATGATTTTCCTATTTCTCTTGCCAGTGGCAATTTTATGGAAATAACTGGCATTTGTGTCATTAAACTTAATATGTTTAGTTTTCGCTCTTTGGTTCCAAAAGATCTTTTGGAAAGTGAGTAGATTTTCTTTTTTTGTAATGAGTCTAGTCTGTTTAATGGCCAGGGTTCTGTCGACATTAAGGGCAATGATTTTTTGTATTTTTGTGAGTTCTTCTTCAATTTTGTTTAGTTGTGTAAATAGGTTTCCGAAGGTGTTTCTATTCCACTGTTTGGCTAGTTTTTTAAGTAGTAGTGTTTTCCTGGTAAGGTCGTACATCCTGGATCCATGAAAGCATGAACGCCAGGATTGTTTAACCACATTTCTGAAGTCATGTCTGGTCATCCATACTTTTTCAAATTTAAAGGGTTGATTTTTAAAGTGGGTCGGTATAGCAAGTTCAATCGAAATCGGGCAGTGGTTCGAAGTTGTAAAGGCATGATTTTTAGTGCAAAGGTCATGATACCATTGTAGTATTTGATGTTGTACTAGGGTTCTGTCTAGTTTTTCATAGGTATTATTTATTTCAGTTTTATTTTTTCGCCATGTGAATGGGTTTCCTTGTGTCGGGATATCTATGAGTTCGCAATCATTTTTTATATTAAGTAGTCTATTGAATCTGGTTGTGTGTGTTTTCGCTCCTCCACTTTTTTCAGTATGATCTTGTATCTCGTTCAGATCCCCTATGAGGATACAGGGGATTGTGCAATTTAAAATGAAGGTTTTGATGTCATTCCAGAAAGAATTTTTGTTTGCTTCATTTGGTGGGGCATATGCTATGATAATCATGAGTTCGACTTTTGTTATCGTGTTTGAATATTTTAAACACGAAAATCTAGAATTGATAAGTTCTATTTCAATAATTTAATTGGGCATTTGGTAAGTCTTCCACATAAAACACAAGCCTCCCGAGAAACTGGTTGTAGGTGTAAAGTGATATTCATCAAATCCGGCTTTTTTCTAGATTCGTTCATTTGGTTGTTTTTCTGTTATTGTTTCAAGTATAGCGCATAGTTGGATTCGTTCAATCTTACAAAAGGATTCGATATCTGCCCATAGGTTTTTCCTGCCTAAACCTCGACCTAAACCTCGACAATTCCAGACATATATTTTTCATAAAAAATGATCAAGGAAAAGAAAGTTTGTCAATTTTCGTTCTGTCCAAATGCACGGGTTTCTTGCAATAGGGGAGAGATACCCATTAAATGAGATAACACATATTCCCCCTGCATTCCCATATTTGTTCATATTTTCCTTCCATTCAGTTGTTACATAAATGCAAACAGTGTGGTTCATATGGTAGTGTTTCATGTGTTTAATGTTCCTGTGATTACATTTATTCAGGTAGGAGTTTTTCAGAGTCTGTAGGAAGTACAAGAGGTTCATGTGTACATAGTTCATATAGGTATTCAAAACAAACAAGAAAAAAACATTAAAGAGATGGTTCAAAGGTTCAAGGTGGCATAGTTTAGGTCTCATTCTCCAGCCAAGCCATTCACTGAGAAGTGAGTGAACCCACATTTTGTTGGTGAGAGGTTGGTCACTGCTAGGTTTGTGTAAGGATTGCATCTGGCAGAAAGTTGTGCAGATCGCCCCTGTAAGATCTTCACATGAAGGTCAGTTCCAAATTTCAAGTAGCAAGTCAGTGGGATCAAATCTGATGAGCATGAGATACCGAGAGCAGAAGGAGACAGGCTGACAGACACCTGCCAAGCCAAAACAAAAACCAAGCAGAAGAGAGAACATAGACAAAAAAAGGGAGTACAAAGGGAGGAGACAAACATCAAGCTCATAGATAATAAGGAGAGATGACAAATTATCAGGTTCGAAGGTGAATGATTCAGAGGAATTTGACTAGAATGATCGTTCCAGGGTTCACAAAAAAACAGAAAAGGGAAGTACAAATTACCAATAATCCAGAAAAGGTCAGCTAAGGAAGGCATACTTGAGCAGAGGAATTTAGTTTTGGGTCCAGATTTTAGTATACCATTTGTTGTTGTCTTAGGGTTGTATTTCTTGTTTTCTTGAGTCATTAAGCTCCCATGGAAATGTCTCATGTCACATAAACCAAAAGAAAAAGTGAGAGTAAACCATCCACATGAGAGATTCAATTAAGGTCTTAACAAGATAAGTAAATAAATTAAGGGTCATGCTATCCTTTTCAATGTTAACAATGTAATCTTTCAGAGGGTGCAATTCAGGACAATAGTCATAGTTCAAGCAAGTATTTCCATTCAGAAACTGATCCATACAATCAGAGAAAGACAACAACAACAACACAGGGAGAGACTTAGACAACAAAGGAAAAGGCAGAAAATACAACAAGATCACTTTATTGGTACATTTGTTCGAGACTAAAATAGTCATTTGTTCATCGGGATACAAACATTCCTTATATAGTAGTAAACAATTGTCAAATTTCTGGGTCATAGTATAAGAATTAGACTGGTAAAACATACATGATAAATGTATGGAATTTCCAAATGTAGCCGAGACCCCAGTAGCAGCAATTAGTAGGCTAACAGAGTTGTTCATATATGAGCATAAATCACCCAATAAATGATCTAAAGCAAATATCGAGTCAGCGCCCTTAACTCTCCTTTATCACCTCTACAATGACATAATCAATAAAAATTATTAGGAAATCAGTAAATATTATTAGGCATTTGATGATTCAATTCCAGGAACTCATGCCCCCAATATTATTAGGCATTTGATGATTCAATTCCAGGAACTCATGCCCCCCAATCATGCAATTTGCTAAAAATCATTTTCTAATCATTCAAAACTTGTTTGCATTTATCGGTTCTCACACTTCAGTTCAAAAATGGCAAAAGCATATGAGCAAAGTAATCACTGCTACAGAACAAAAGCTTACAGGGGAGGGAGAAGCACCGGCGAGGGACCGCGTCGGGGAGGAGAAGCATCGGCGAGGAGAAGCTTCGCGTCGGGGAAGGAGAAGCACCATCGGAGAACAACCGACACCAATGACGAGGGCTTCAATGGTAGGTGACGACGATGAAGGAGGGCGGAGCGGCGAGGGCTTCGGCGGCCGGTGGCGACGACGAAGGAGGGCGGAGCGGCGAGGGTTTCGGTGGATCGGAGCAGTGAGCGGCGAGGGTACTGGAGCAATTTGCAAGTGAAATCGAACGAGAGTAAGTCGCGGCGCCCGTGAAATAAAACCTAAAAGATTAAAACGAACAGACAACCGCGGTTTTGTAATTTTAAAATTTTAAAAGTTTTACCACGATCCTACACAACAGTGGTCCGTGTATTATTTACCACGATTTAAATTGCAATCGTAGTAAGCATGTACTTAAAAAAAGTTAATACCGCGTTTATATTGCAACCATGGTCCGTGTTTTTTTATTACCCCGATTGGCGTATTAAAACCGCGATGCGAGTTTAATTAATTTAAAAAAAACTTTACATCGCGATTTTTGTTATAACCGTGGTTTGTATATTTTCTTTACCCCGGTTTCCTAAATTCGCTCCAAAAATAGTGCGGTTAATCCCCTTTTTTGTACTAGTGAAGTGTCGACTCGCCACACTTACCATATCCAATTTTGTATTTATACTCGTCTTAATCTTTTATTTATTCACATCTTAATTTTAATTTTATGCACTTCCTCTCTTTTTTAAACTTTTACGTTGCAGAAGAAAAAAATGCTTAAGGGCGCTGACATGAGCAGCGGCGTTAAAACACTAGGAAGACCTAATCAAGGCGGATCAAAATTTACAATGGTACATGCCATAGATTGACCATTGGAAGAAGATGAAATGGTTCTAGATATTAGTCAAAGGCATGAATATTCGTACCTTGAAGTTAAAAAGGCGAAGTTGGATTCTAGTTTTCAGTATAAAGTGTTGAACAACCATTTGTCGACCGCTGGAATATCCAACAATGTTGTCGCCTCCAGGTTTTTGGTTGTTTTACTTGGCAGCACTTTGTTCCTCGACTTGTCGGGGAACAAAATCAAGCTCAAAACTTTTTCAGCTCCTATGGGACCACAATGCCACAACGTAGTACGCTTGAGGTGCGGCTACTCTTGCCGTCTTGTACAAACAACTCGGTATGGCAAGCCGTGCAAATGTCGCTCAGATATCTGGTTGTCTGTTGCTTCTTCATGTAAGGATCCAAAACTCTTTCAGTTATTGTCACATCCAATAATTACTTTCCCAAGTTTACTTGCCTAATGATTACTTATTTTCGTGTAGGACTGGATTCGGAGTTACTTTCCAAAGTTCAGGGGCCACTTGAATCAGGCTGTACGCGACGACACGGAAAATGCCCCAATTACAGCCTTAGTCATTCATCCATCGCCTAGAGAACCAGTTCACAGCCGGACCGAGGCCATAAGGATATCCGTGGACTTATTACGACCCGACGAGGTACTACAATTTCTCTAACGAGAAGATAATTTCATTATTCATTTTAAAATGGTTTTCATTTAAATTTATACGACACAAGCTCAAGCTTTAATGTGTACCTGTCGTATGGATACCATGGAGCAATCTTGAATATCGTCAATACCGCGCATCGATGTACAGAGGAACCCTAAGGTGCATCCACTTCAGTGAGCTTTACATGCTTGATCGAGTGACTCGTCAGTTCGGTAAGGTTCAATAGATCCCTAACGACCTGATTCGCCCCGTGTCTAGAATAAGACTCTCAATCTTAATAAGTACGAAACAAATTTCTCTTCGGAGAAAGACCATTGGGATGACTTGCCCAACTACTAATCCCCGATTCTGACGCTACCCAATTGTAATAAAAGCTTGCAAATAGTGGATGGCTACGTTCCGTGGTTGCAAAATCTTTCTCACCCTTACATGGATGTGAATTCCAAGAATGTGATGGAAACCGTGGAGCAACATTCCCTTCTCACATTCATCGAGTTCGTCATAGAACGAAACAATATACAAGGGATATCAATGGAGAACATGTGTCACTAGGATACGATACAAGATGGCCATCCCCTAAGAGTGGCATTTCAACAGATATATACACTTCTGAACATAAATGTCTAACAGGTTGAAGTTCTGACTGCAAAGGCATCTAAACCGAAAGGATATTTCCTAGTTCCCGAAACAGAATACGAGGAGAACATGATACAATATGGGTATGCCATAAGTCCAAGTACAGGGGGAGGGTACCAGGGTCTAAACTTCGGCCAAGGATTCCAAGTTCCAACATTTGGGCAAGAATACCAAGCTCCACCGTACTCACTATCGACAGAAGGTCCAACCTTTGGGCAAGGATATCAAGGTCCACCATTCGCACCGCCGACAAGAGGTCCAACCTTTGGGCAAGGATACCAAGGTCCACCGTTCGCACCTCCGATAGTGGGCCTTGATTTCGGGAGGCAGTGTACGAGTGAAATCCTAAATTTACTTGGGTCTGGGCAAGGGTACGAGCAATACGGTGGAGGGTAACCTCCCCAATACAAGAGAGGTTATGGGCAAGGGTAAGAGGGGCCGTACGGGGGAGGAAATGAGGGGAATAATTAAATATCTTATGTAAATCCCTAAATCCAAATTTTATATACTTTAGTTGAATTACTATTTTCATTCTTCTTTCTATGATTTACATTTACTGGGTATATTTCATACGAACGCACCATATAAATATAATATATAAATCGATAATTTATTTTAACTTTAAACCTCACACAAACTCGCTAATCTTTTTAACGATATAATTTATATATAATAGAAGCATTTATTCAGTTGTATTAATTTTTTTTATATTTCATCAAAAAATTGCGTAAACACCCGCATAATTTTTAAAAATGCACAATTAAGAATACAAATTTTTTTAAAAAAAAATATCCGGTTTACTTAATTTTTATTATTTTTAAAAAAATCACCGGTTTTTGAAACCGTTGATAATAAGAAAAAAGGGAACGGTATGGCGAGGAAGAAGACTCTTTGACCCGACGCAGGTGGGAGTTTCCCGACGATGTCCATTCCCCACCTCATAAAGGGCCATGGCGCTAGAGTCGGGTGGAGGAGCTCCGAAGGTTGATGAGGAACGGGTGCGTGGCGTTGACATGCGTCACACTTCTTGGTGTGTTCCATAGCGTCTATGATCATGGTAGGCCAGTAGTATTCGTTTCGCAAGGCTTTTCCGGAGAGGCTTCATCCGCCGGTATGGTTTCCGCACTCTCCCTCATGTAACGATTGTAGGATACGTCCGACCTCTGGAGTCTTGAGGCACCGTAGGAGTATCCATGTGACAGATCTTTTGTACAAGATGTTATCTATGAAATCGAAAGAGAGTGTTTGTACCTTTAGCCTTTTTGCTTTTGTTTTGTCATTGGGCAGGATGTCGTCTCTTAGCCATTCGATGTAAGGCAGTGTCCAGTCGTCATGGGTGTTGACAACGTCTTCTTCTGGTCGGTCGCCTATCTCCATCGCGACAAGTTCCTCTAATGGTGTGGTTGACTCACTGGATGTTCTCGGGAGGGCTGGCGTCATGATGTGTGCCAACGGGATGTATGGAAATTCCTTTGGATCCAAGACGGACCCTAGATTGGCGAGTGCGTCAGTTTGAGAATTAAGATCTCTTGGTACCTGTCTGATGTCGAATGTTTGGAATTGGTTGATCAACTTTTTAGCTACTTCTAGGTAGGCTATCATTCTGACGTATTTTGCATTGTATGACCCTTGTACTCGGTTTACGACCAGGAGGGAGTCGCAGATGACTTCGATCTCTTGAATTCCTAGGTCATGGGCCAGGATGAGTCCGAATATGAGTGCCTCGTATTCAGTTTCATTGTTGGTCGTGTTCCATTCGCACCTCACGGCCTGGGCGATTTCAGCACGACCCCTAGCCCCGATCCTCTGGCGTTCGACGCACCGTCGGTATGGAGTTCTCATTTACCCGTTTCCTCCGTTGTGAGCAATTGTACTACCTCTTTAGCGGCTTCTTGTTCTAGGGTCGGGCTGAAGTCTGCCAAAAAGTCAGCCAAGGCCTGCGACTTGATCGCCGTTCTGGGCTCATACTCGATGTCGTAGCCGCTAAGGTGTATGGCCCATTTGGTCATTCGTCCTGTGAACTCAGGTTTTCTCATGATCGCTCTCATGGGATGATTAGTGCGGACAATTATAGTGTGGGATTCAAAATAAGGTTTGAGCTTGTTCGAGGCCATTACCAATGATAGTACAAGTTTTTCAAGCGACGAGTACCTTGTTTCCGCTGGTAGTAGCGTTCGACTGACGTAGTATATTGGCGATTGCTTGCCATCCTCTTCTCTGATCAATACTGCGCTCACAGCTGACTCCGACACTGCTAGATATAGCAATAATGGCTCGTCGTCTTTGGGCTTGGTCAGTAACATGGGACTGGCAAGATATTCCTTTAGGTTCTGAAACGCAGCTTCGTGCTCTTCCGTCCATTGAAAGGATTTGTTCTTCTTGAGAGCATCGTGAAAGGGTTTACATTTGTCAGATGACTTTGAGATGAATCTGTTCAGAGCTGCTATCCGACCTGTCAGTTTTTGCACGTCCTTGATACATCGGGGGGATCGGAGGTTGATGAGGGCCTTGACCTGTTCTGGGCTGGCTTCTATTCCTCTTTGCGTCACCATGTACCCTAGAAATTTTCCTGACGACACCCCGAAAGAACACTTCATAGGATTCAATTTCATGTTGTATCTTTTTAGTACCTCGAAGTTGTCGCGAAGGTGGTCAATATGATCTTCCTTCTTCTTTGACTTGACTAGCATGTCGTCTATGTAGACTTCCATCATGTCCACGATCTGGTCTTTAAACATCTTGTTGACCAGTCGTTGGTAGGTAGCCCCTGCATTTTTTAGTCCGAAGGGCATTACTTTGTAACAATAGATACCTTTGCTTGTGATGAATGTCGTCTTCTCTTGGTCCTTGAGCTCCATGAGGATTTGATTGTAGCCACTGAACGCATCCATGAAGGTTAACATTTCGTGTCCCTTAGTTGCGTCGACCATGGCATCGATGTGAGGGAGTGGAAATGAGTCTTTAGGACAAGCTTTGTTGAGATCGGTGAAGTCGATGCAGACTCTCCACTTGCCATTCTTCTTTTGATCTACGACTACGTTGGCCAGCCAGTCGGGATAGTGGACTTCCCTTATCTTCCCTGTTTCTAACAAGCTCTTGACTTCGTGGTCGACTATCTTGTTTCGCTCTAGGACGAACTTCCTGCGTTTTTGCTTCACAGGGGGGTGAGATGGATCTACATTCAACTTATGAGTAATAATGTTCGGAGATATACCGACCATGTCCTCGTGTGACCATGCAAAACAATCAGTATTGGATCTGAGAAAATCAAGAATTTGTTGTCTGGTCGAGTCGTCCAAATCCGACCCGACCCTTACCGTTTGGTTTGGCTTTGAAGGATCTAGCACGATTTCGTCGAGTTTTTCCATTTCTGGTTCGACGTGTCGACTAGGTCCCTCGCCGCTCCGTGATTTCTATGCGGCATTATGCTCGACGGCGCTTTTCATGGAGGCAACGTAGCATTCCTTGGCTGCCCTCTGGTCTCCCTTGATTTCTTGGACTCCCCACTTGGTAGGGAACTTGATGACTTGATGGTACGTCGAAGGTACCGCCTTCATAGCGTGTATCCATGGCCTGCCAAGAATGCAATTATAGGGAGACGGGCAATCTAGGACTAGGAATTTCACATGTTGGTTGACTCCTCCGACGTACGTTGTGAGAACGATTTCGCCGATAGTGTGCTTAACCTCACCACTAAACCCGACCAGTGGGGTCGATTTCCTGATCAGGTCGTCCTCACCCAGACCCATCCCTTTGAGGGCATCTAAGGTCAAGCGGTTGGTCGAACTCCCTGTATCGATTAGTACTCATCGTATCAAACAATTCCCAATAGACAAAGAGATTACCAGACCATCGTGATGACTCTCCGATCCGTCGGCATCAGATTCGTCGAATGTCACTGTCGGGAGATCGGAGACCTTGTTTGGCTTGAATTATGGCGCTTCGGGCCTATCGCCCTTGCTTTCCTTTGCATGTCGTTTGGCCGCTGAGTATGTGTTTCTGTAACACCCCCAAATTTTAATCCATTTGGAAAGGTATTACCGCCAGTGACCTCGTATTTCACCTCCGAAGCCACCCAAGGCTTTATCGGATTATACAAATCATAAACAACATTTATATAATCAATAAACAATAGTTAAAACATTTGTCAGGGGATTACAACCCAATCCTCATAGGGCAAAACATTGTTATCAAAGTAAACCAAGCATAGCGGAAGTCTTTTAAAGATAAATACAAGTCTTGACCACAGCGATCAATGCCAAGGATCTCAACCTGGGTAAATTTGTTAAAAACACCTCCCGTCATAGTCGTTCTTAGCCTTCGTGGGGTGGCAACTTATCTGATGTGCCGAATCGAACGGATGACACCAGCCAACCATGCAGAGAACAATTACGGTTGGTTAGTCTAATGAAAGACTATGTAAGGGCACAAAGCAGAGTGGTTCGAAGTAGTCGTATTAGGTTAGACTCATCGTTTCTCGGATAATAACCGATAACGATAGCCAACCACCATACTTCTACTGGAATATATCAAAAGACATGATCAAGAGAAGACTCCAACGGATATGAGTCTTAGGGGAAGAATATCCAAGAGAAGACTCCAAAAGAGTGAGTCTCATCGGAAGCATGACAAATGTCTGGAACATTATAGTTTCACATATAAACGTTTAAAAACTGACTAGATGTTTCGGTTCACGACCAACCTCACCGCATAAAGCGAATCCAGATTGGAAAGAGAACATACTCTGATCAAAGTCAGGACGAGTTTTCTAGCTGCACTATTGCCTAGCTGCACTACTCGTCAAGGGTATATTAATCATGTGCGCTCGGGCACTTATCTTATTTAATTCCAAAATGCTCATTCATGTTTCAAGCTTTTAAAATCTCATCCTCGCGGATATTGAGATATAGAGTAGGGACTAAATCCCAGAGAGTGGCACCAGTTGTGTGCACATTCCCTGTACATGGATAGGGAATGGTCATGACCAAAGAGAAGTGTTGGGGCCTGGACATCCCATCCACTTGGTTATAAAGAAACGACTAGTACTCACAAGGAGATACCAAGTAGCGTTCCTGTGAATACTCGTTCTAACTAAACAGTTCAGAACTTGTCCAAAATCATATCAAAGCCATCCAAGCCAGCATCATAGATATATTTCTATCTACATATATATATATAATAGCGTTGTTCTAGCAGATATACAACCTATTATAATATCCATTTTAATTTCCAAAACAGTTTCACAAAACCGTTCCCAGACAAGAACAATAATCATCCTAAATTAATTAACAATTAAACAATTGATAATCAATGGAAATATGGAATGATGAGCAAGAGCGAACCGCCACTTGCCTTAGATCGATAAAAGCTTCACAAGCTTAGGAATGAAGGGTTCAGAGTCTGAAACTGGGACAGATCCTGGACAATAAATCCATATGGAACGACCCATAACAAGACCCTAAGTTAGATTCAATATCTACATATATGAATCTAAAAGAATACAAGAGGAATCGAAGGAATCAAGCCTCGCTCGAAGCAAAACACCCAAGAACACACAACCCGGGTAAGCTCGCCGCGGGTGCGGTGGAGCCTCTGCCGCGGGGTGCGGTCAAGTGCCAGAGCGAGTTCTTCGACAACGGCCATGGAGAAACTTACCCAAATCGATTCGTTCGACTTTGATTTGTTCTTGGTTTGATCTCCCACCTTCTTAAGCTTTGGAATAACACTTAGGAACACCCTTCTAACGTTCAAAAAGGAATTTGAATCCCTCTCAAAACAAGCTAAACTTTGAAACCAAAAATGGAGTTTTTCTTAGGAGGAAGATGATGTTGGAGCTGATGATCTGAGCTTTCTCTCCGCCTCCTCTCTCCATTTATAGTCCCACAAGGCTGCTCCCAGGCAAGACACATACACCATGAAGTGTCCAGCCTAAAAACATAGGGTGAATGACTCAACAAGGCTACGCTTATAGCCTCGCCAAGTTGCATGCACGCTGTCAAGAAGACAACTGCCACCGTGGGGTGCGGTGGTGTGGCCGCGGGGTGCGGTGGCCGACTTGTTACTGCCCCCAAGTTTGGCCTTCGCCGCGGGTGCGGCCGCTTGACCGCGGGGTGCGGTCAAGGCCATTTTGCCCTTTTTTGTCCGTTTTGTCTTTTCTTACCAAGTGGTTAAATATTTTGAACCCCGGGTTAAATATATTTGTACACGAACGACCTTTTAACCCAAAAATACATTAACTGTATTTTGTATTACTCAGAAAAATATTACAGAGGTCGCACATTGCATAGAATGTCCGTACTTCTCTTAATTTAATCTGACTTGTAATCTGGTCATAAGAAAATTTGAAATTTTCCTTACAAAAATGAGGGATATTACATCACCGCCCCCTTAAAAGAAGTTTCGACCCCGAAACCTAGGTCGTAAACATCTCGGGAAAGCGTCTACGCATATCTACCTCAGTTTCCCAAGTCTCCCAAGTAGTCTCTTCTGTTCCTACTTTAGACCATAGCATCCGTACCAACGGTACCACTTTTTTGCACAATTGCTTCTCACGGCATTCCAGAATGCGCACAGGTGTCTCTTTATAAGTACCATCTGCCTGAATCTCGATGTCTTCATAGCTTAACACATGAGATTCATCTGGTACGTACTTTCTCAATAGGGATACGTGGAACACATTATGTACAGGATGCTCCGATGGCGGCAGTGCCAAATGGTATGCTAGAGATCCCACTCTGTCGAGAATCTCAAATGGTCCCACGTAGCGAGGGTTAATCTTCCCACGCTTACCAAATCTGAATACTCCTTTGGATGGCGATACCTTGACAAATACTTTGTCACCAACCTCAAACTCGATATTCCTACGCCTTGGATCTGCGTAAGACTTCTGTCGACTTTGTGCTGTCAACATTCTCTGTCTGATTAAAGCAATGTCTAAAGCAGTTCTCTCGACCAACTCTGGTCCGAGCAGAATCTTGTCAGCATTCTCATCCCAACAAATTGGCGATCTGCACTTCCGACCATACAAAGCTTCAAATGGAGCCATCTTTATAGTAGCATGCCAGCTATTGTTGTATGTGAACTCGATTAGACTCAAGTTGTCTTCCCAGCTAGTCGGTCGATCGAGTACACACGTTTTCAACATATCCTCTAGAGTCTGGATAGTCCTCTCAGACTGTCCATCTGTCTGAGGATGAAACGCGGTGCTAAACCTTAACTCGGTTCCCATGGCCCTGTGGAGTTCCTTCCAGAATCTCGATGTAAAACGGCCATCACGATCCGATACAATGGTCTTGGGAATACCATGTAACCGGATGATCTCTTGCTTATATACTTAGGCTAACCTTTGGACTCCCCATGTTGACTTGATAGCCACGAAGTGAGCACCCTTCGTGAGCCTGTCAACAATCACCCATATAGCATCCTTCTACGTTCGAGTCTTGGGTAATCCGGTGACGAAGTCCATAGCAATATCCTCCCATTTCCATTCTGGCACTAGGAGAGGTAGCAATTCACCGCCTGGTCTACGGTGTTCTATCTTGACTCTCTGACAAGTCAAGCATCTTGCTACAAATTCTGCCACATCCCATTTCATGTTTGGCCACCAGAATTTCTTTCTGAGGTCCTTGTACATTTTGCTAGAGCCTGGATGTACAGAATAAGCTGACGAATGGGCTTCCCTCATCACCAACTGGCGAAGACCATCAACGTCAGGTACACAAATTCGGTCCTGAAACCAGAGTGATCCATCCTCCTGAATCACAAAACCGGGATCTTTCCCGTTTAACACTTCACTGCTTAGCTTTACCAAGATGATATCATCAATTTGCTTCTCTCGAATCTGATCGAGTAGCGTGGCTTGAATTTCCAACATACTCAGGTATCCTCTACGCTGATCATACAAGATTCCAGCCTCGCATATCAATTGGTTTAGTCTGGCTTGAGCAGTGAGGAGTGCTACCACCGTCTCATGCGGTGTCTTCCTACTCAACGCATCGGCTACAACATTAGCCTTGCCCGGATGATACAACAATTCAATATCATAATCTTTGAGCAATTCTAGCCAACGACGCTGTCTCATATTCAACTCTTTCTGTGTGAATACATACTTGAGACTCTTGTGGTCAGTGAAGACTTGACATCTTACACCATATAAATAGTGCCTCCAAATCTTCAATGCAAATACCACTGCTGCCAACTCCAGATCATGGGTCAGATAGTTTGCTTCATAGGTTTTTAGTTGTCGAGATGCATATGCAATAACTCTGCCTTTCTGCATCAACATACAACCCAAACCACTCTTAGAAGCATCACTATAGACCACATATCCATCGTTTCCTTCTGGCAGCGCAAGTATTGGTGCAGAGGTCAGACATTGTTTCAGCTTTTGAAAACTGGCCTCGCACTTATCATTCCAGATAAACTTCTTATGGACCTTGCGGAGTAAACCGGTAATGGGTAGAGCAATCTTAGAAAATCCCTCTACGAACCGTTTGTAATATCCGGCAAGTCCAAGGAAACTGCGCACCTCTTTCACATTCTGAGGACGCTTCTAGTTTGCTACAACTTCAATCTTCTGGGGATCGACCATCACCCCATTCTCGTTGATCACATGGCCTAAGAAAGCCACTTCTTTGATCCAAAAGTCACACTTAGACAATTTAGCGTACAACTCATTTTGTCTAAGGACTGACAAGATAATCCGCAGATGTTACTTGTGAGCTTCCTCACTCGGAGAGTAGATCAAAATATCATCGATGAAGACCACCACGAACTTATCCAAGTACTGGTGAAAACATCGATTCATCAAGTCCATAAAGACTGCTGGAGCATTGGTAAGTCCGAATGGCATAACTACAAACTCGTAGTGACCATATCTTGTCCGGAATGCAGTCCTCGGAATATCTCCCTTACGAATTCTGAGCTGATAGTAACCAGATCTCAGATCGATCTTGGAAAAGACTTTTGCTCCTTGAAGTTGATCTAACAGATCATCAATCCTAGGCAAAGGATACTTGTTCTTGATCGTAACCTTGTTCAACTCACGATAGTCGATACAAAGTCAAACCGATCCATCTTTCTTCTTAACAAACAAAACCGGAGCACCCCAAGGTGATGCACTCGGTCTTATATTACCTTTGTCAAGAAGATCTTCCAGTTGCTTTTTCAATTCTTGCATCTCCGCAGGAGCCATCCGATACGGTGCTTTAGAAATTGGCGCAGTACCAGGCTCAAGATCTATCGTAAACTCTACGACGCGATGTGGGGGTAATCCAGGAATTTCCTCCAGAAAGACATCCGGGAATTCACTAACGACTGGAATATCGAGAACTGATGGTTCATCTTTCTTGGGCGCATCCAGATAGCAAAGGTACCCGACATAACATTATCGAAGTAGCTTAAACGCAGCCATCGCATTGATGAGCCTGCCGTTATCAGCGTCATTATGACCCTTAAATTTGCATATACTCTGGCCCTCAGATGAAACCGTCATAGTCCTTGAACTAAAGTCGATTACCGCCCCATGACGTGTCAACCAATCCATACCGAGAATGATGTCGTATGGAGCCATGGCAATGCAGATCAAATCTGCTTCGAATTTCTTACCTTGAATGGTAACCGGACATTCTGACAGACGTTTGGTTCCCACTAATTGGTTACCATTAGGAAGGTTCACAACGAAAGGCTCACAAGCTTCGTTGCATACTAATCCTAACTTACTGATACAGCTCTCAGAGATAAAGGAATGGGTAGCACTCGAATCAAACAATATGTATACAGGAGTAGAGTAGAGGTATAAAGTACCTTGAGCAATCGGAGTATTGGGTCCATCCGCCTCACGCATCTCGTACAAGCGTTGACCTTGTCCTCCGGAAACAGTTGGGGCTTTCCCCTTGTTCTGAGCAGTAGTCTGAGTCGAAGGATTATAACTCTCTACTGGCTTGAATCTAGGTCGGTTGCTCTGATTAACTGACCATTCTGTGACTCGGCACCTTTTTGCTTCTTTTGCGGACAGAACGTCTGCAAATGTCCTTCCTTTCCACAAGCAAAACAAGTCTTTCTCTCCTTTGGACACACATTGATCTTGTGTCCGTGCACACCACAGTTAAAACACTGTATTGGTTTCTTATTCTGGCCGGACTGCGGTGTAGACCGACTCTGAGTCATCTCAGTCTTTGCCCGACCAGACTTTACAAAGTTCGACGGCGGTGCAGGACGCTTGAAACCACTCGCCTGAGATTGATTTTGCATAGATCTCTGGCGGTTACGTCTCTTAGTTGACTCTTCCAGGGTCACTTCCAGTTTATAGGCTGCATCCACATACTGCTCCAAAGTAGAGCATGTATGGTGCACCATTAGTGGCTTGATATCAGGACTCATCCATTCGTGGAAATACCTGATCTTTTGTTCCTCACTGGATACCTCCGATCCAGCATACTGCAATAGGTGATTGAACTTGGTAGCCAGCTCAGTCACCTTCAACCCATCAATCTTCGGATATAGAAATTCCTTTCGTTTCTCATCTCTCATAGCCCGAGAGAAGAAACAATCTGTCATCTTGGTTTTGAACATCGCCCAGTTCAGATCAGGGCTATCTGTAAGACCGGTATTCTCCCACCACTCACTAGCATCTTCCTTCAGTTGGAGAGACGCTATATGCACTCTTTCAGCCTCAGTGCATTCTACATTGCGAAATAGCCTTTCCATGCGGGAAAACCAGTGAGTCACACGGACTGGCTCACCTTTCCCATTGTAACTATCGGGTCTCATAGAGTTTATGGTCTTTAAAGCTCGGCCATAATTACTTCTATTCCCGACTACATTCTCTGGAATCACAGGTTCATGAGTCTCTGTTTCCCCAAATCCGGGAACTGGTGGAGGAATTGGCACTCCTTGTGCCTGAGGAGCATTTGGTCGTAGTATATCTGTCATGGCTTGCATAACAATTCCTCGAATTGCTACAACCGTTGCCTCCTCGAATACCATTGGAGCGTTGGCCGGAGCTTGGCCATTGCCTCCAGGGTTAACATTGGATGCAGACTCATGCACCTCCTCAAGGTTTTCAGCATTCCTTCTGACTGGCCTGAGATTATTACTTGGCCCAGCACCGTTACAGGTGTTGTTTCTTGTATTCACCATCTGTATACCGATCAAATTCCAAGGATTTCTTACATTAATATTTCTCCAACATATTGAATGTAATAAAAATCAACTCAGAATAGATCAACTTGGTAATATATATTGATGAACTTTTAACACAGCCGTAGGGTTTTACACAAGGAATTCTCTAGAGCTTCCCGACAAAATTGCTCAGAGAATTTAGTACTACATTGCATAACTTCCAAGTATTATACAAAAGTACTACTACTTGTAACATTGATCCTTCTTCACAGCCCCGTGAAGCGTTTCCTATATGGCAAGCTATGCATACAGGATTTCTTCGGATGAGGCTCCTCATCGAAATCAGGTGACAAATCTCTCATCCTACTTGGCCCTGGGGCACACGATCCATCTTTAGATCTCGGTGTCCATGGCCTTATATTAGGCATGCGAGAATCCTGGTCATTCTGATCTGCCTCTCGGGTCCTTGCCCGCCTTTGAGTACGTTCATTTATCTCCTTTAACTCACGTTGTGCTTCAAGAGTTCTCTGTTGACTCTGACGGAGAATTTCACACAACTCGGGACTCGGCCTTCGCCTTCTTCGAGTATGAAGAGGTGGTGCGTCCTCTGAAGCATAGCGTGAATTATTGTTCTCTCGGAGGCCATATTCAACATGGAGCGCCTCCCACTCAGCGTCAGTCAATGGCGGGTATTCTGGCTCAGTTGGCGGACTTGGATACATGAGTTGCATTCCTGAGTTCTCATGATCCACCAACAAGTGCCTCAGTTCATCAGGTTCTTGTTCTTGCTCTTCCTGGTTTTCCTCGGGATCTTCTTCGGGATCCTCCTCGGAATCTATCCCGAGAACTGACCCGATCTCCACATCGTCGTCAAGGTATTCTCTGGTATACTCTGATGTATCTCCTTCAATATTCACTTCCATAATCTCCTCATCTTCATCTTCCTCTTCTTCATTCCTTTACGGAATTGCTTCAGTCATGTAATCATTGTTGTAATAACCTTGGGCATATCTCGATGGCTCAATCGCAACCCTCGGTTGTACAGCCGGTTCTACTACTGGAACTACAACATTGTCGGATCTCAGCACCACCGATTCAGGAAGCACATGCTTCATATCCTCATCCTCGGGTGGGTTGCTAGAGCTTCCGACTTTAAAGCATCTTAGGGGGACATGAAAGTCGAACCTATCAGGAGAGGGTGTAGCCATCTCGACCTCCTCCATGTCTTTTCGAAGGGATAGACAGGCACCCATGTCCTACAGGCGACGAGAAGGAAATTAGTCTTTCTAAATATAGAAGTTTGTTTTCCATATCAGACTAAAGAAGAAGGCACGACTATGAACGGCGTTGAATTACATCGTTTAAAATTCAAAGTCTTTGAAAACCTTTAAATCTCAATGTAAAACGAGTAAACGGTTTATAAAATACCCAACCCGTTTTTAAAACTTTTAGCTCTGATACCAGATCTGTAACACCCCCAAATTTTAACCCATTTGGAAAGGTATTACCGCCAGTGACCTCAGATTTCACCTCCGAAGCCACCCAAGGCTTTACCGGATTATACAAATCATAAACAACATTTATATAATCAACAAACCATAGTTAAAACATTTGTCAGGGGATTACAACCCAATCCCCATAGGGCAAAACATTGTTATCAAAGTAAACCAAGCATAGCGGAAGTCTTTTAAAGATAAATACAAGTCTTGACCACAGCGATCAACGCCAAGGATCTCAACCTTGGTAAATTTGTTAAAAACACCTCCCGTCATAGTCGTTCTTAGCCTTCGTGGGGTGACAACTTATCTGATGTGCCAAATCGAACAGATGACACCAGCCAACCATACAGAGAACAATTACGGTTGGTTAGTCTAATGAAAGACTATGCAAGGGCACAAAGCAGAGTGGTTCGAAGTAGTCGTATTAGGTTAGACTCATCGTTTCTCGGATAATAACCGATAACGATAGCCAACCACCATACTTCTACTGGAATATATCAAAAGACATGATCAAGAGAAGACTCCAACGGATATGAGTCTTAGGGGAAGAATATCCAAGAGAAGACTCCAAAAGAGTGAGTCTCATCGGAAGCATGACAAATGTCTGGAACATTATAGTTTCACATATAAGCGTTTAAAAACTGACTAGATGTTTCGGTTCACGACCAACCTCACCGCATAAAGCGAATCCAGATTGGAAAGAGAACGTACTCTGATCAAAGTCAGGACGAGTTTCCTAGCTGCACTATTGCCTAGCTGCACTACTCGTCAAGGGTATATTAATCATGTGCGCTCGGGCACTTATCTTAATTAATTCCAAAACGCTCATTCACATTTCAAGCTTTTAAAATCTCATCCTCGCGGATATTGAGATATAGAGTAGGGACTAAATCCCAGAGAGTGGCACCAGCTGTGTGCACCTTCCCTGCACACGGACAGAGAATGGTCATGACCAAAAAGAAGTGTTGGGGCCTGGACATCCCATCCACTTGGTTATAAAAAAACGACTAGTACTCACAAGGAGATACCAAGTAGTGTTCCTGCGAATACTCGTTCTAACTAAACAGTTCAGAACTTGTCCAAAATCATATCAAAGCCATCAAGGCCAGCATCATAGATATATTTCAATCTAGATATATTTATATAATAGCGTTGTTCTAGCAGATATACAACCTATTATAATATCTATTGGGGTCGGAAAATCGACTACTCATCCAATGGGCATCAACTGTCTGACGCAACCGTCGGACGCATCAGATCCGTCAGACGCATCGGACGTGAGCCATGCGACCGTCGCCTGATTCCTGGTCGCAGCGGACCAGCGAGATTTTCTCCTTTATTATAACAACTCCGAGATCTCCAACGGCTATATGCATTATTTCAGCCATCAAGGAACGAATCAACCATCTTTAAGAGAGGATCAAGGCTAATAAAGAGGAGATCAAGCGTAATTAATGCAGAATCAAGGAGAGATCAAGAGCATTTAAGAAGAGATCAAGAGCATTTAGGGAGCGATCAAGCAAGTATAAATAAGGCTCTAGGAGAAGCCTCAAAGGACACTCTACGACATTCTACAACACTTTATTCTACTGCAACCACTTGTACTCTCATCATCAAAACTCTCATTTTTATATATTCTATCTTGTCCAACGTTGTTTAGTCCGACCGACGCTTGTAGTCTGGTCCGACCATCTCGTCTTCTTCGACTAATCATGTTATAACCTTCTTCTTCCTCTCTTGCATCACAAAAAATACCATTTGTAATCACTTATTCTCATCAAACGGAGTAGATTTATCACCCTAACTATTGTTACCCCTCAAATCAACGGAAAGAGATCGATTGGTCATTTTCCGTCCAAAACAATTTGGCGCCCACCGTGGGGCCGATAGTTAGATAATCCTGATTCATCTACTTCCTAATCCAAACACATCCAATTCGTGGCCATGCAAGGAGGACAGGGGCAAGTCACCATGGATGACCTCTCAAAAGGGATCGACTCATTGAGGAGAACACTAGATCTCCAAAAGGCCTAGATCATCGAGATGGCTGCCCAAAAAGCTCAAACCGATGCGAAGATAGCACAGTTGACTCTTCAAAATGAGTCCCTATAAGAAAAAATCAGGTCTAACGTCTCAAACTCAAGACAAGGTCGACTCCTTAATATAGGCGACCAAGCAAGGCGACCAGATCTGACGAGGCGACCTGACCTGACGATGCGACCGAATCTGACAAGACGACAGGATCCAATGACGCGATCAGACCAGACGACACGACCGTGTCTGACGGACCAGTCTAACCTATATGATCTCATCAAGCAACAAATTGAGGAGCACTTTAAGGTTGTGGACAAAAGGATCTCTAGAATCTCCGGCGCCCCTCGACCCATTGAAAAAGAATCCGACAACTGCTTTGAAGATTCACCCTTCGTGGAAGCGATCAATGCAGTCGAAATGCCGAAAACGTTTGTCATCTCAAACATGACTTACTACGACGGTTCAGGCGATCCAGAAGACCACGTGTCCATTTACAAACAAAATTTGATGGCATGTCCAATCCCTCATGAGACGCGCGAGGCTTTCATGTGCAAGGGATTCGGGTCGACTTTGGTCGGACCAGCCCTTACATGGTTTGTCAATCTACCGAACTGGTCTATCTCGTCATTCGCTGACTTGGTCAACACCTTTAAGATCCAGTTCATTAGCGGCCGATGTCCCAAAAAACAGTCCAGTGACTTGTACCGAATCATATAGGGGCACGACGAAACGACAAGGGACTACTTGAAGCGGTTTAACCAGGAGAAAATTAGGATCCTCAATTGCGACGTCCCGACCTCCATAGAAGCGTTCCGCCAAGGACTCGATAAAGAAGGTGATCTCTACGAAGATCTCACAAGGTACCCATGTAAGACCTTTGAAGACGCCCAAGCTAAGGCAATGGCTCAATTCCGACTCGAAGAAGACGTCGAAGCCGAAAATGAAATCTCGGAGTACGACAGAGATGCACCCGAAAGGACGACGCATCATCGAAGGGACAATAGGTTTCATCCATATCGTTTCTAAGTAATTTATTATGTATTATCATTATTATTTACTATTTACACTCATCGCATCTTTGGATTATCGCTTTTCGAATTACAAAATAATTTGACTTTTACATGTCGACCTACGATTACATTCGTGTCATTTCAATTTTTAAATATATTCTCGCTATATACTATTACTTGACATGATTGCTAACATGACTATTGGAGGATTGTCGATAAACTCGAGCACCAAATCCTACTATGTCTTTTTGATCCTACAAGGTACATGATGAATCTATTCAGTGCGACGAATACAAGACAACATCAAAATCAACTACGAACAAATCGACTTGACATGTCGCGTTACATTTACATACATACGGGTGACGACCCTTAACATACACGTTGGATCCAGTCATCCGCAAAAAGCGCTTACATTACATTAACACGATCGATCGGAACACGGGTGAGATGAATAACACAGGCACGTCGACACACCGCTTGCCTTACACATTACATAAGGTTAAGACACCTTATTACATTTACGTAATAGAAACATATTGCTTACCTCCCCGGCATAGAGTCATGACTAACACACATTACGGGTGACAAACCCTACATACGGTACGTACAAATACACACAAACCTATGTAGTACACATTTACAAAGTTAACGCCTCACACGGCTATAACTTACACACGACCCACCAACAAAAGCTTTTACGCAAACGGTGGTACAATACAATATACATTTACGGAGTTAACGCCCGATGGCTAAAAACTTCAACTCAACGCTTTCAAAAGACAAAAGCTTTTACACAAGCAATGTCACATCACATCAATTCATCGACTATCTACATAGCAGGACGAGTTCGGACAAATCGAAATTACTGAAGGACGATTCCCTTGAAGACTTGAAATTCATCTCATCCACCGCCTTGCATCGATGACTAAGATGAATTTGGGGCAATTGTTGGGGTCGGAAAATCGACTACTCGTCCAATGGCATCAACTGTCTGATGCAACCGTCGGACGCATCGGACCCGTTAGACGCATCGGACGTGAGCCATGCGACCGTCGCCTGATTCCTGGACGCAGCGGACCAGCGAGATTTTCTCCTTTATTATAACAACTCTGAGATCTCCAACGGCTATATGCATTATTTCAGCCATCAAGGAAGGAATCAACCATCTTTAAGAGAGGATCAAGGCTAATAAAGAGGAGATCAAGCGTAATTAATGCAGAATCAAGGAGAGATCAAGAGCATTTAAGAAGAGATCAAGAGCATTTAGGGAGGGATCAAGCAAGTATAAATAAGGCTCTAGGAGAAGCCTCAAAGGACACTCTACGACATTCTACAACACTTCATTCTACTGCAACCACTTGTACTCTCATCATCAAAACTCTCATTTTTAAATATTCTATCTTGTCCAACGTTGTTTAGTCCGACCGACGCTTGTAGTCTGGTCCGACCATCTCGTCTTCTTCGACTATTCATGTTGTAACCTTCTTCTTCCTCTCTTGCATCACAAAAAATACCATTTGTAATCACTTATTCTCATCAAACGGAGTAGATTTATCACCCTAACTATTGTTACCCCTCAAATCAACGGAAAGAGATCGATTGGTCATTTTCCGTCCAAAACAATATCCATTTTAATTTCCAAAACAGTTTCACAAAACCGTTCCCAGACAAGAACAATAATCATCCCAAATTAATTAACAATTAAACAATTGATAATCAATGGAAATATGGAATGATGAGCAAGAGCGAACCGCCACTTGCCTTAGATCGATGAAAGCTTTACAAGATTAGGAACGAAGGGTTCAGAGTCTGAAACTGGGACAGATCCTGGACAATAAATCCATATAGAACGACCCATAACAAGACCCTAAGTTAGATTCAATATCTACATATATGAATCTAAAAGAATACAAGAGGAATCGAAGGAATCAAGCCTCGCTCGAAGCAAAACACCCAAGAACACACAACCCGGGTAAGCTCGCCGGGGGTGCGGTGGAGCCTCTGCTGCGGGGTGCGGTCAAGTGTCAGAGCAAGTTCTTCGACAGCGGCCATGGAGAAACTTACCCAAATCGATTCGTTCGACTTCGATTTGTTCTTGGTTTGATCTCCTACCTTCTTAAGCTTTGGAATACCACTTAGGAACACCCTTCTAACGTTCAAAAAGGAATTCGAATCCCTCTCAAAACAAGCTGAACTTTGAAACCAAAAATGGAGTTTTTCTTAGGAGGAAGATGATGTTGGAGCTGATGATCTGAGCTTTCTCTCCGCCTCCTCTCTCCATTTATAGTCCCACAAGGCTGCTCCCAGGCAAGACGCATACACCACGAAGTGTCCAGCCTAAAAACGTAGGGTGAATGACTCAACAAGGCTACGCTTATAGCCTTGCCAAGTTGCCTGCACGCTGTCAAGAAGACAGCTGCCACCGCGGGGTGCAGTGGTGTGGCCGCGGGGTACGGTGGCCGACTTGTTACCGCCCCCAAGTTTGGCCTTCGCCGCGGGTGCGGCCGCTTGACCGCGGGGTGCGGTCAAGGCCATTTTGCCCCTTTTTGTCCGTTTTGTCTTTTCTTACCAAGTGGTTAAATATTTTTAACCCCGGGTTAAATATATTCGTACACGAACGACCTTTTAAACCAAAAATACATTAACTGTATTTTGTATTACTCAGAAAAATATTACAGAGGTCGCACATTGCATAGAATTCCGTACTTCTCTGAATTTAATCTGACTTGTAATCTGGTCATAAGAAAATTCGAAATTTTCCTTACAAAAATGAGGGATATTACAGTTTCCACATACGTCTGAACCACCTGAAATAGTGTTGACAATCTTTGTATGAACAGGAGACGGAGGTTTGTCATGTTTTACCTGATCTCGTCATTCCATGGTGGCTTTGGCTCGCTCCGAGATTACGTCGCGTAGGAGCCCCTGCGCGAGCAATCTTGCAACCTCTTTTTCGCAGGGCAATGCACTCGTCTGTCGAGTGACCGTGGTCGCCGTGGAATTCGCACCATCGACTTTTGTCCTTTTTGACGTCCGGTTGGTCTCTCTTTCGGGGCCATCTTACCTCTTTTCCATATTTGTCGAAACTCTTGACGGGCTCTGACACGAAAACGTTAAGGTTGTAAGATTGAACCCTAGGAGGCAACGTCGAACCGTCTCTCCAGTCTTGAGACCTGTCTTGGAAAGAGTTTACCTAATTTTGCTCGCTTCAGTTACGAGGATATGGATGATGGCGTCTGTCTTGACGGTTTTCGGAGGAGGATTTGCGATCGGATTGATCAGGTCCATGAGAGGCTTTTCGCGACTCACGGTCTTCTTCCAGTCGCACCTCGGCCATGGTTTTGGCCTGGACATCTTCGAAGCTTCTGCACGGGTACTTGGTGATCTCGTTGTAGAGGTTGTTGTCTTTGATCAATCCTTGTCGGAAGGCTTCGATGGAGGTGGTGACGTCGCAATAGGGGATAGTGACTTTCTACTTATTGTACCTGTTAAGATAACTTCGGAGAGGTTCGTTATACCTTTGGGTGATTCGGTAGAGGTCGCTCGATTGTATTTCGAGCCTCCGGCTGCTAGCGAACTGGCTTTTGAAAGAGTTGACCAGGTCTGCGAACGATGCAATCATTCCCAGAGGCAAACGCTTAAACCAAGTTAGTGCGGGGCCCGCGAGGGTCGTGCCAAAGCTTTTGCACATGACAGCCTCACGGCTCTCCCTTGGAACGGATGCAGTCATCAATTTTTGTTTATAGAGAGAAATGTGGTCATTTGGGTCGTTGGTGCCGTCGAACGTCGCCATGGTGGGGAGATGGAACTTCTTTGGGATCTCGACCCTAGCGATTTCTCCGACAAACGGAGATTCTTCGAATCCGCCTGACGCTTCCTTCTCGATCGGTTGTGGGACTCCGAGAATCCTAGCGATGCGATCGTCGAGCGTCTTCATGTGTTGGTTGAGCGTCTGCTAGATGAGAGCTAAGATGTCGGGAGGATTGGTAACCTGTGATTCATCGATTCGGGTCCCTATCGACCCGATCGGTGTGGAGAAAGTAACATTGTTAGTCGAAAACGGATTAGCCAAAGGAGTTCGAGATATACCCTCTGTGTGTCCAGGTCGTCGCACGCTCGGAGGGGTCAGTTCGACGCCATCCATATCGAGACGCGTCTGGACGCTGCTGTGGATGGGCATGCGCCTAGATCCAGAAGCCATCGATTGTACCTGCGACTTAAGAGACTCATTTTCACGGGTTAGTTGCGCGATCTCGGCCTCGGATTGGGTGGATAAGGTAGCTAAGGCTTCGGTCTTTTGGCATTGCTGGGCAAGTTCCTCTTGGAGGGCAGTCATTTTTTGGGCAAGCTCTTGGAACTGGGTTGGAGTAGGATTGTCGGTCGTGTTTCCTTGAGCTTGGGAGTTGTCTTTGAGACGTGGTTCATCGGTGTTGGTAGGTGGGTTAATAGTCATGGTTGGGAGATTTCAAGATGGTGATCGGCAAGTTGCCCCACGGTGGGCGCCAAATTGTTTTGGGGCAAAAAGATCAAACGACCTAAATCGCCTTAGACGGGGTAACTAGTCGATCGGATTATAGATATCAAACCAATCTTAATAGACAATCAACCAATAAAGAAGAAATACGAGAAAGCAAAGTGATTTTATTGATATATTGACGATTGAGCCGGATCAAAGTACGTACAACTTATCCTTGGAGGACGAGAGATCGGATCTGGTCTGACCGGTGACTCTGGGGCTCGACCGGTGGGGATTGAGCGATGTTTCGAGGAGAGTAAGCTAGAATCAGTGTGTTCCTTTGTTTTTCTTCAGAGTAAATCAACGGATGTGGTGTTGTAATCGTGTGTGTCTTTGCCTGCCCGATCGAGGTCCATATATGGCAACTTTTCCCTTCCGACCGTTATCCATCGTTGGCAATATTTCATGCTTTAATTCTGGGCGAGATCGTTGGGATTTGCCCTTAATTGCCGTCATAATCTCTGTGTTGAATGATGTGGCCGTTACCTTCAATCAGGCATTTAATGCTCGAGCGAGATCCACGGACCTGGTCGGGTGCTACTCTTCTGCAGGGTGTCCGACGCTTCTTTCCGTTCTCTCTTGGACTTCGATTTTGTTTGGACCTGGGCCCAGCTTGCTCGTCTGATTTCCTTGGAGGATGATGGGCCCAACAACTACCAACAGACAAAGGAGAAGCCAAAAGGCTCAAGGTACAAGCCATAACCTCTGATATAAAAGACAATGTTTTATTTAAACGATTTGTCACATGTATATGAGTTGCCTTAAAACATCCGAAGTAAGACGCGTCCTACAATCATTACATGACGGAGAATGTGGAAACCATACTGGGGGACGCATCCTATCCGGCAAAGCCCTCACGATGGGTTATTACTGGCCTACGATGAACAGAGACGCAACCGACTATGTCAAGAGATGCGACGCCTGCCAACGACACACACCTGTCATACACCAGCCGTCGGAAATGCTCCACCCGACTCTTGCACCTTGGCCCTTCATGCGGTGGGGAATGGACATTGTCGGAAAACTACCACCAGCATCAGGACAACGCGTCTTCTTCCTTGCTATGACTGACTATTTTTCTAAATGGATAGAAGCCGAAGCATATTGAGAGGTAAATAAAAAACACATCATTTCATTTATAAAGCGTAACATTCTATGCAGATTTGGTGTCCCTTCAGAAATCGTATGCGACAATGGCTCCCAATTCATCGGTAACAAGACGCGATCCTTCTATAAGCAATGGAACATCACATTGGTCACGTCTACGCCAAGATATCCACAATCCAACGGCCAAGCTGAGTCCAGCAACAAGATCATCATAAATAACCTCAAAAAATGCCTCACAGGGGCAAAAGGAAGATGGGCTGACAAACTCCTTTTAATATTGTAGTCCGACAGGACCACACCAAAGAACGCGACTGGACAAAGTCCCTTCTCACTAGTCTACGGGAGTGAGGTAGTCATCCCCGCCGAACTACTCGACCCAACTGCCAAATACGGGTTGCAGACCCCAAAACAAAACGACATCGAGTTGGCCCACAATCTCGACACTACAAATGAGATCAGAGAAAGAGCCAGAATCTGAATGGTCCAATACCAACAACAAGTTGCTAGGATCTACAACAAGAATGTCTGTGTCAAGGTCTTTAAGTTAGGAGATTGGGTCTTAAGGAAGACATTCCAAAACACTCGAGATCCAACTGACGGAAAGCTAGCACCTCAATGGGAAGGTCCTTACCTCATCAAGGAGATCGTTGGACAAGGAGCATATCGATTGGAAACGAAAGACGGACAACCACTTTCACGAAGCTGGAATGTAACCCACCTACAGTTGTATCATTTCTAAATCCTTGTACTCTTTCATATTTCCACTACGTTTGTTCAATTACATTTGTTTGGTTCATTTTACTGACTTAAGCATCAGAGGGCCGTTGGGCTTACACCCAATGGTCACCCCTTGATCTTTTTATTTATGTCTTAAGATAACTCCAACAAGAACAAAAGGCCTCGAAGATGGACACAACATTCAAGCATATAAACATTTTCATACACAAAAGCGCTTACAAGTACACGATCAATCGGCACACAGGGAATAGATGAACAATGCTATGCATTACATTTACAAAGACTTGTCCTACATAAGGTACTCGTCTATACTTAAACATTACAATTACTCTTCCCTGAAAACACAAATCATGCTACACTAAACACTTGAAACTACAGGTCGCCTCGACCACCTTCCACGCGTCTCGGCCAAGGCACGACTGACAGATAAACCTGCAAAAATAGACAAACACAAGGTACACAAATACGAGAACATTTCACAAAATATGCAACCCGTGATGGTGGACAGGTCGCCAAAACATTATCCATCCCATCTCCACGATGGGGTACAACATGTCACTTAAACGTCTAAAGACAAAATATTCATAAAACACGACACACACGACATTGTCATCACATCTACTAAGACTCGCCTGACTTCTCGTTGACATCCCCAGGGATGACTTCCTTACCCTTGGTCACCTCAGAAAGGGCCTTTAATGCATCCTCGATAGCTTTCTCAGTCGCTTTAGGGTCAACCTCCTCTCTTTGCTCATCCTTCCCCAAGCCGACCAACTTGAACAGCTCATCGCTAGGGTTACCGTTGGGGTACAGAAGATCCAATTTAGCTCTCTCATCTTCGATCTTCCAATCCAAATGAGTACCCATGGCAAACTCTTCCATCATCTCGATATGCAACTTGAGACAATAGTATGTCCCCACATCGCCAGCAGTTCGGGCGTCCTTCTCACGGAGCTTTTCAGCATTAGCCTCCAACTGTTCGAGGAGAGCCTGGAACTTCTCCTTGGCCGACGACAACTCATTCTCAACAACCTTCACACGATCCTTGGCAGCCTTTAGTTGACCCTCTGCTTGGGCGAATTGTCTGTCGGCTCTGTCATTCAACTCTTGTATGGTCTAGAAAGCAACCATGGAGTATTGGAAAGCCTACATTCGACACGCCATGTAATCAATTTCTAGTAAAATAAAAAGAAAGAATGTTTTTTAACACACACAAAGGTCTCCTTACTTACCTTCCAGGCAGCGGCACCGGCCTCACCCATACAATCAATGGGGTGCAGGTCGCCTATCTCTTTCCTGGCCTCTAGATCCACGAAATGAAGTAGATCGCTCGCCGACCTTTCCCTCATCATGCTTGTCGATAGGTCTGGGGAAGCCGCCGCCTTTCTCTTCGCTCCTGATGTTTTAGACGAAGGAGAATCCAAAGCGATGATCCCAGTAGACGGAGGGACCATAGCAGAGGCTCTCGCCGAGGAAGACGCCTTAGTAGCCGACAATTTCTGTTCCAGAAGGCTCTTCCCGAACAGACGAGCGCTAGATCTCCCACCTCTCGATGCTGATAACATAACGTAGCAGAGTAAGCAAACAAAGAATCCAAAAACCAACCAAATGCATACCTGCAGGAACGAACAAGTGTTTGCGGTAATGGACGCAGAAGGAGTCAACATGTCAACAGAATCAAGTAATAGAAGATTGAAGTTTCTAAACAATCTATCCACTTCAAGGAGAGCAAGCAGGGTAACGGTTACGGCTTTGAATCCTTCAGGTCCCCCGGGTTAGGTGTTGCAACAAAACACATGTAAGTATTGCTTTAGAAGATATCCGACGAAAAGACTGAAAAAAAAACGAATACAGTACCTGTCTTTCTCCAATTTGAAAGAAGGAAAGAGCAATCGACCCCCCTTTTAATAGACCTACGCTCTACAAAGAAAAATTGGGATCTCCATCCACGGTCGTTGACATCTAGGTTCAAAGCTATAGGATTTCTACCCCGATGGAGATGCAATTGGAACCTCGAAGAACCGCGACTGCTCAGGTAATAAGAATACCATAGAGCGTCGAAATCAAACTCGACATTGACACCCGCAACTAAAAGATCAATCGCCATGAGCAAGCTCCATGTGTGGGGCATAACTTGGCAAGGCGCAAGCTTTAAAACAGACAAGAAATTTTGAACAAGATGGGAATAAGGAAAAGAATGGCCGATTTTAAAGGGGTATTCAAAAAAACAGACCCAACCATCCTTATACCAGTCCGCTCGCTCGCAAGGAAAGGGAATGCGTGCTATGGTACCTTTAGGAAATTGCCCAACCTCTAAAATCCTATCTAGTTCAGGCTGGGTTAGGGTTCCATGCAGAGAATCTTCTGGATTCAAAAGCTTCAAAGGGGTGAAGACATCTTCTTCCCTACTCCAATCGTCCGCAACGACTTTACCTTTCCTTGATCTGGACATCGCCATGGAAGAAACAAGAAGAAAACAATGAAAATTTGAAAAACAAGGGGAGTTACCTTGAGAAGACGCGAAGTGCTGCAGTGAAAAGAAAGGTAACTGATGGGTTTTTAAAGAAGCAAAACCGCCATACCTATTGTCAAACTGATGGACCAATTGCGAGACGCCACGTCAGCCCAACGTCTGCAAAAGAATCGGAAGGCAATATCTTGCATAAAGAAGATCAAATCACCCCTGAATCGTTCCTCTTCCAGCCCGTTTTGATCTTGGGGCAATTATTGGGCACAGATATGTTCAGCCCATCAAGACTGGCCCATAATTACGATGATAGGACCAATTGATTCGGCGAGAGGAATGCAGGGCATAACCAAGGAGTGGAGACGTTGACGAAGATCTCAGAAAATGGGTGAACGACTCGACGACTCCTGAGAATCTCAGAGGAACGGCTAGATTAGTTTGATTTCTTATAAAGTATAAACACGAAGCTTAAAGAGCTCTTGTAAGACACAATCATACTCACTGAATACAAGCAATTTACCACTTTCTCTTGTTGCATATATTCGTCTAGCTCAAATTCTTATTCTTTAAGCGATCGATAGCAGAATTATTTGGGTTGATTTGGATTATTCATACTTTTTTAGTTTAATCATTGTCTAGTTGTCCTTCATTAGGCGATTCAGATCAGTTTGATATTTTCGTCCCAAAACAGCAAGTAGGAGAAAGATAATCAATCAAAATTTGCTCCTGATATTAGCCATGAACAACTGTTTTGATTAGGGGTTGGCACAGTCGGTTAACCGGGGTTTCGGTTAATCGAAGGTCGGTTAACCGAGTTTTCAGTTAATGCTTTCATCATACCATTAATCATACCGTTAAACCGGTTTACCATACATCGGTTAACCGTCGGTTTTGATACGGTTAATCTGTTTACTAAATAACCATAACATAAAAAAAAGTTGTACTCTAATGCTTCAAGTCTTACTACTATTAGTTGTTTTTTTCAACTTTTTTATGTCGCAACCTCTTGTAAAATGCATAAAAGTAAAATAGAGAACAATATCTTTCATCGAGCTATTTAGTTTATCACCAAATACGTTTGACACAAAATAGAACAATAAAATACAAAAGTCGAAGACTGGACATATTTGTTCAATCAAGTAAACATTTCAACACTTTCCTCACTTATTTGATTTATCTCTATTGGTTTGGTTTTTAACTTCTTTATAAATAAAAACAAGATTAAAAGAAATGGATGACATATTACTTAGGCTAACAAATACATCCATTATCTTGAGCCCATAAGCCGCAATAACTCACTTTATTTTTTCTCTTATCCTGAAAAATGTAAAAACAAATATATCCATTATATTATATATGGTAATTAATAATATATTACTTATGCTAACAAATAAGTAAAAGAAATGAATGAATAACTAAGTCATTTGAATATGAAAATGGTGATTGCATGCAAGAATATTCGAATAGATGCAAAACATTCCATTTCCTTTTAGAATGTATCTACAACAAGTAGGCCAATCTAGTTATCTTTGTATGATTCCAAAAATATTTTTTGATAATTTCGGCTAGTTGATTAACCGAGACATGAAAAAATCATAACCATTACCGTACCAAATAACCGAAAATTACTTCTGTCGGTTACTGAAACCGAAAGTCGGGTTTTCTTCGGTAAGGTTAACCGGAAATTTGGTCGGTTTTTTGGTTTTTTGATTTGGTTTGTTGTGCCCACCCCTAGTTTTGATCTTGACTTTATATCTTATGTTTCGGCTCTACCTTTCATCTAGCTTATAAAAAGTTTGTAAAAATAATCCGGTGTGATGATTTAGGTATTCATTCAACTATGTAAGGATATCTTCTATTTGCTTGTAAAAAAAAAGGATAGACAAATGGGTATTAACTACTTCACTGAGGGATTTGATCAACACATCCCAAAACATTGACATGTATGTTGTTAGGGCTCTAGGATCATGTCCACGTATAAAGCTTAAATGCGTCGAGACGTAAAGACTCGGATCATGATCAGTGTTGTTAAAAGAAGCGATATGGATATGACCGTCATGAGAATTGCGAAGATTAACTATCAAGTGACGTAACTGGAAAGATCTTGTTTCCATATATGAAACGCCCTTATCTCAAAAGATGATAAAATCTGATGAGGCTTATATGTTATGAAAAATAACGCATTAGGGATATGATATTCCTTATCTTATATAAGGTAATATCTTTTACCTTGTTTATTTATTTTATCTTAGGCCCCAAGTCATGGCATTATCTTATTTTTATGGTAAGTCATATATCTTCTAGGACTATCATTGTACGTCTATATAAAGAAGGTGTCAACCTCTTGTGAACAAGACAATCATACACTCACAACCATATTCTCATACATCAATAGAATCTAGATTTATTCTCTCAAAAGCGTGTTCTATTTTCATAACGTGTAGTCTTTGACCTTATACTCCACAATCAAAGCGGATTGCGTAATGATACAAAATATGCCCAAAATAATTGGCGCCCACCGTGGGGCTGAGAGTCAAAAATATTATACCTTTTTCCAACCAAAAACACTACAAACCACATCACCATGTCCAACAATGGAAAAACCACCAACAATGTCATCACGTCTGATGACGTCACTATAAAAATTGTTAGGGCCCTAAGATCGTGTTGATGTGTAAAGTTAGACGTGTTGAGATGGAGAGGCATGGATCGAGCATGTCGCTGACCAATGTAAGATCGTGTATCTATGACTGTCATACAAGACAGTGAAAACTGAGTGCTACGCGACGCGATGAGAAAGATCTTTTATCCTAACATAACACGCCTAAATTCTGGAGGATCGCGACAGCTGACATGGTTTACACATCAAGACTTATGCACGTTCAAGATATACTTTCCTTATTTGATAAAAGGAATTATCTTGTACCATGTATATTTATCTTATCTTAGGCTCCAAGATAAAATATCTTTCTATCCTTATACTAATATCCTATTCCTTGTAGAATTACCCTTGGACTCCTATATAAGGGGGTGTCAATACCTTGTAAGATATTCACAATCACACGTATTCATACATACTCTCATACTCTCTTACGATAATACAATTCCTACTTTTCTCGCGATCAACTCATTTTTTCTCTATTTAGTGTGTAACACTTGACCCTATACTCCACAAATATGCGGATAGCATCACGATACAAAATCTTCCTAAAACAATTGGCTCCCACCGTGGGGCTGGGAGTCAAAAAGGTCATACATTCTTTCCAAACCACAAGATACCACTGATCGTACCACCATGTCCAACAGCCCAACCAACAACGACACTTTAGTGTCCACTGATGTCACCGTCACTACGTCAACAAAATTGTCCCACACCTCACCCGATCTAGTTGATCATGGCAGCTCAGGAGACCAACACGTCGATAATGTGGTGGAATTGTGCGAAAAGATGCGTGCTTTGGAGGAGTCGTGGGTCACCCAGAAGGCGCAATATGAAGCACAACTCCAAGAAATTATGAACAAGACGAGGCATTATGTTCTCAGAATGTGTCCATGCCACCACTAGCACCGCGATCTCACTTCCAATACATCCACGACAACAACACTATGAGGCGTCTCGACCTCGACTCTAGTGCCGCCAATCCATCCTTTTCTACTCCAGTGAAAATACCGTCACCTAACACTGGGGGATCTCGAAGATTAACATCCAATCTCATCCCCTTGGCCTTTCATGAAGTGGGAAATGGACATTGTCAGGAAACTACTAGTCGCACCTGGCAAGGTGTCTTCATGATCGCCAGGGACGGACTATTTTTTCAAGTGGATAGAGGCCAAAGCATTCAACGAGATCAAAGATTCAGATGTCATCGCTTTCATATGGAAGAACATCCTAAGCATGTTCGGCGTTCCCGACACCATTGTGTGCGACAACAGATCCCAATTTATAAGCAACAGGATATATGAATTCTACAAGCAGTAATGCATCAAACTCGTTACGTTCACGCCGCAGTATCCCCAAGCCAACGGTCAAGCCGAGTCTAGCAACAAAGTTATTATCAATAACCTAAAGAAATGGATCAAGAAGGAGAAAGGCTTATGGGCGGGTGACTTACCTTCTATCATATGTTTGGGTTGCACAACTCCAAAGACTACGATAGGTAAAAC
Organism: Rheum nobile; assembly: GCA_027886185.1. Classification (NCBI taxonomy): domain Eukaryota; kingdom Viridiplantae; phylum Streptophyta; class Magnoliopsida; order Caryophyllales; family Polygonaceae; genus Rheum; species Rheum nobile. The sequence continues at coordinate 3,042,564 of WOAB01000566.1, read as the reverse complement.
ACCATTCTCGGTAGTATTCGGTAGTGAAGGTGTCCTACACGTCAAAGTGCAAGTCCCTACGACTCGTTATCGCTTCCTCACGGAAGAGATAAATACATAACTGATGGGGCACATGCTAGACATTGTCGATGAACTACGCGACGACGCCGCCACCAGGATGGTGACTTACCAACAAGGGGTCACCAAGAGTTATAAACGCAACGTAAGGACAAAAGCATTCCAAGTCGGTGATTGGGTCATGCACAAAGTATTCCAATACACAAGAGAGGATAACGTTGGAAAGCTAGGACCCACTTGGGAAGATCCCTACCAAATCACAAAGGTAGTTGGACAAGGTGCTTACTAATTGGCTAACCCTGAAGGTGTGCCTACTATTCGCAGCTAGAATGCGACCCACCTTAAGAAGTATTATTTCTAATCCTGTTTACATTTTATGCATGTTCCTTACTAAAAGTCAATTCGTTCAATAAAAGCAACACTTTTCTCCCATTGCTATACTACCTTGTTCATGTACCTCTGGCTACACCGGTGCTTCACCGTGGCGCCCCCTTTGGCAACATCGGTGATTCATCGTGAAGCCCCTTGGCTACATTGGTGCTACACTGTGACACCCCCTCTGGCTACATTAGTGCTTCACCATGACGCCCCCTCTGGCTACATCGGTGCTTCACCGTGATGCCCTGACGTGCTGTCGTTCGTAGCTGTCAAATATAAAACCTCACAAATAAACTAGTATAGTCAATAAGTAAGGGTCGATCCCACATGGAAGGAGCAAAACTATTGGTGGTTGCATGCAAGTCACTAAAAGGGGGGGTTTATAAGTTGGTTGGTCACAATCAAATCAAACACAGCAAAGTAGATGAATGAAATATCAAAGAGAGAAAACACTTAGCCAAGTAATGTCCATATAAGTCATCCAACGGTTGTTCCTTGATTATGTCCTATCTTCCTATTTGGTTATTCCTGTCCTGATCTTGGGTAGATTCAAAGATCAACCAAACCTAAGAATCCTTACCAATGAATAACCCTAGAACCACTAGTGATTCAATCCAAAGGCAGCAATGCATATAAGAATTAACCAGGATACACATAACACCTCAACCAGAAGCATTCAACATGTAATCAATTCTCTACATAGATAAATTCCACAGTGGCAGATATAATCTATGCTCACTACTCGAACTAGAGCGTTAGCCCAACAGTTCCCTAGTATTAGCAATATGAATGAAAGCAATAAACCTAGGTGATCAATCTAGATAAATCAACAAACATCCAAATAAGAATTTGCGCAAGAGAAAAGATATAACTCAATAGGATAAGATAAATAGGAACAAAACCTCACAACCAGATGAATAAACTTATGCTTCCATTACCGGACTAAGGAAAAGAGGCTTAGCTCCTCATAAACATGATGAACTTCAAAAGTATGAAAAGTGGCAACGATGAAATGAAACTCAAGAATGGAGAACTCTCAAACCTAATGCTAAAGAGAGTATATATAGGGCTTCTAACAAATGACCTAGCCCAATAAGAAAAGAAACGGAATAAAATGAGAAAATAAGAAAAGAAAACAGAAAATATAGATTTGGGAAAAGTCCGAACTTCCTGCGTTGATGACCCGCGATCGCGGCCCATGGACCGCGATCGCGGCCCCTTGTGGCTTCGCGCTCTTCACACTTTTCCACGCCTGCAGATAATTCTCGACTTGCCCCGAGGGACCGCGATCGCGGTACCCTTGCCCGCGGTCGTGATTAATGCTCGGCCTTTACTCCTTGGCTTCGCCTCCTAACCTCTCCTCTTCACTTCCTTGGCGTCTTCTCTTGGTGGCTTCCTTCCTCAGTGTCTCCTATGATATCCAAGATAGCTCAAACACTTCCAAAAACACCAAACTTTGCCCCTAAATGCCATACACATGAATGTGTCTAAATCTACTCGAATGGCACCAATAAAACCCTCTAATAACTCTTAGTTAAGCCCTACAAAGTAGTGCTTATCAAACTCCCACATGCTTAGACCTTTGCTCGTCCTCGAGTAAACTAATAAAGAGTCTACTCCTCCAATGCAGCACCCAAGGTCTCAGGAAGCATGTCCTCCAACTAAGAGTCACCTAACCCATGCCAAGCTCCTGGCACCAATCTCATTCACAACACATCCACAACTCAGCCAGCTTAAAGGGCAAGCAGAGTACTTCCCCCAAGCTTAACCCGAACATCCAATGGTGTGAGTAACCTCTAATCCTAGCCTCCATCTATGACTCCTTATGCCTCCCAGAGTGACCTACCCGACAATCCTTCTTCGACTCCTCTTCTTATGTTGCCCCGTCGATAAAATGAGATCCTAGAAAACTCTCCTCTTCTTTTCACTCATTTTGCCTAGGAGCCCTTTCGGGTTTTCATCCTAGCCACTCATATTTTTTTTTATAGATGTGCTCACATAAGCTTATGTCACTTAGACACCTTCTTACCCCAGCCTAGCGCTGGTCCGGGCCACCTGCTTTTTACCCAAGCCGCCCTTTCGGGTTTTTGACTTGTCCCCGGATTTTTGTTTATATATATATATTTTTTTTTTAAATTGAAAATGCTGAAATTCAAAGTACAATGCTGGAAGAGAAATATGTACAAGATAGGTAGTGAATACTTCTACTCCCCCATGCTTAAATCATGCATTGTCCTCAATGTATAAAGGACAAATAAAAAGATAAGGGGAAAAATAGAAGTACTCACTGTTTTGGGACGAAAAGATCGGACGACCTAAATCGCCTTAGACGGGGTAACTAGTCGACTGGACGATAGGAAACAATCCAAACCAAGTAAATAATAGATAAACAAGAAATAAATATGTAATAACATGACGATTTTATTAGATGTCGTGTGAATCGGATTGAATCGTGATATAACTTATCGTAATAAAACCAGAGATCGAGTGGGACTTGACCGGTGACTTGTGAGTGGCGACCGGCAGGGGTCAGACCTAGGTAACCGTTTTTAGAGCTAGATGGGCCACGAGAGTGCTATTCTGGTGAGTTATCTCCGTAAGGAAGCGTGTCCCTAGCGTAGTTGTGAGAGTTGAATTTTTATCTTCCTTGTCGTCCCAATATGGTAAGTCCATTTAATCTTTGTGACCGTTGTGCTTCTTCGATATCTTTGTCTTCTATGCTGTACGTAATGGCAAAGATTTCGCCATTAAATTGCTGGTGATGGTGATGGTTTAAGTATTGTAGACGTTGCATGATCCGGGCATTAAATGCATGGCGGGATCTTCGCGACCCTGTCGGATGACGCTCGACCAGAGAAGTCTTGTCGGCTTTTCTGGGCTTTCATTGTTTCACCTTCCGAATGGCGATGGGCTTGGGCTCGATCGAGGGTCTGATCTTTTTTTTGGAGAATCCAGGCCCAACAATAGCCCCAAGTTGCTATGGGCTTACGGTTTAGGCAAGTTGACCGGAATCCGTGGCAACTTCTCTAGACACGATCTCCACCTTCCGATTTGGCGCGTTCGCTCAGGGCTATGTGGCGCGTGATCGAGGCTTGATGCGACGCCTCTGCAGGTCTTCACTTCCCTCTATAAATTCGTAGCAGATGGAATCGATTGCTCTTCATCATCTTCCTTCGCAAGTTTCTGGTAAGCCTCTTGGTCTCTCTTTGCCATTGCTTCCTGCTTTCCTTAACCATAGCTCTTCGATTCCCTCCCCTCTCTATTTTTGACATGGTTTCTCTTGAGGCTTCTGAGTCGTCGAAGACTCTTTCTGATTCTCGTGGGGAAGAAGCTCCTCCTCGTTTCATTCTAAAGGAGTCAGATGCGTTAATTAGCACCATGTCCCAGGCGGAACTGGATCAGGTGCTCCAAGTTGGAGACTTTCCGCCGGAGACGGTCGCCAGACTGCCCCATCCAGATGAGAGGGCCGATGCTCGCTACGAGAGATGGGTCTGCTTCTACTCTTACCCGTTTAGAATAGGGCACAAGTTTCCTTTTTCCCCCCTTGTGAGGGACTTTCTAGCTACTTTGGCGTTGGCACCATGTCTGATGCCTCAGGCGTGGAGAGTTCTTAGGGTCTTAGACCTTGTGAATGTCCGGACAGGAGCTGATTTTGATTTTGATTTTGATGCTCTGTGGTATAACTACTTCATTGGGTCGAGGAGTTCTTGTCGCGTTCAGTTGCGTGTTCGACCTGGTCGGAAATCTTTGGTATAGAGTCCAGATGTCAACGACCGTGGATGGGGGTCGAAGTTCTTTTTCGTCGAACGCTCTTCTCTGGAGATGGAGGGGGAATGTCCGTTTTTGTTGACGGAGTGGCGAGTCGATAGTATGTATTTGCCTTTCCTTTCGTGTTTTTTGTGTCTTAACTCTTGTTTTAACTTTTCTTCTTTGTAGTTCCCGAACCAGAGGATCTGGAAGTGAGTAGCCGATCAGAGGGCTTGTCGAAGATTGTGCTTGAGGTTCCTGCGTCTGAGAGGAAATTTGTGAACATCAACTTGCTTTCGACGACTCCTGCTCCCCAAGAAGACATGTCAAATGTTTCGTCGTCTCATGCGAAAGGTAGACTTTCGGCTTTTAGAAGTCTTTTCAACGTTTTTCGTTTTGTCGTGTGCTTAAGGATTTCTCCTTTTTTTGTTGTCCTGTCGTGTCAGGTTCCCCTGGTGGTCGGTCAAGTGCTCGATTGAGGGTGGCGTCAGGGAAAAGTTTGATTGAGCAAAGGAAGGCAGCCGCCAAGGCGGCGTCGAGCAAATCGGCTCTGATTGACCTGACGGCCCCGGGCAAATCTGGTTCTAAGAGGAAAGTGATCGCTTGTCCCGATGACGTCGAGGTGGAGGTATCCAAGAAGAAGAAGGACATGACCGCCGAGGGGATTGGCAAGATCGGTGCCGTTGGGCAGTCGATTGTCGACCTTTTTCATGCTCAGACCCGACTTTGAAGTCGGAGGTTGATGACGTCTCTCCCCTCGACTGCATTGGTGAAGCGGGGTGCTCCACGTGGAAGGTGAATTGTCCTTTTGTTTGTGTCTTTTTTGTTCGATCATGTCTTCTGATCGTGTGTCGTGTCGCCGTGTGAGATTGTAGTCTTTTCAGTATCTTTTGGGGGCATATTCTGGCATCAAGGCGATGGTCGCCAAGGCCGAGGATCGGGCTGCTAGGTCAGAGTCCGATCTTGCGTCCTTGAGGACTAAATTAGAAGGAGCGGAGAGCCGCTTCCGTGAAATCGAGCGTCGCCTCGTCAGAGACATGAAGAGTTGTCAGGGGGAGTTGGTTGTGTGTCAGAGGGAGCTTGAAGAGTGTCGGGCAGGCGTTGAAGATGAAGTGAGGTGGGCTCGTATCGCCGACGGTCAGATTGCTGGCGACGTGGGGGCCTTCTATGCTGTGAAGTCACGCATTGAGATGATTGAAGAGTTCAATGAGGGCAAGCACGAGCTCTGGGACCTGAAGGCGGAGAAGGAGATTTTGGACTCTATGTTCCCAAAGGGCAATCCTGGTCAGGAGTTGTTCTGCTTAGCCGGCGTCGGAGAAGAGGTTATGGATGAAGGTGTCGATGAGGACGAAGCTCATTCTGGCGATGCTAAGCCGACCGACAAGATTGCCCCATTGGAGCCAGCCCCTGCCGACGGTAACGTTGTTGTTCCCGATGCTTGACTTTTTTTGTCCCACTTGTGTGTGGGTTTAGACATTTGGCGCCTGTGGATAATGTATGTTTTGGCAACCCGTCCACCATCGCGGGTCGCAGAATATTTTTGTTTAATGAAGTCCTACAGATGTGTAGGCAGACAATGTGGTTTGGCGACCCGTCCGCTATCGCGGGTCGCGTATTTATAACAATGCTTTTTATTTTGCTGTAAATGTGTTTTTACATGTAGAATTGCATGCTAGTTTGTTTTGTACATGTTCGTCGAACTTTCGAGGAAGTTGTCGACGACGTTTAGTATATCGTGTATGTCGGTTTCACCCGTGTGCTCCGTCGAGTGGGGTTTCACCATGTGTATGTATGTAGGGCAGGCCTGCGACGTGTTTGTGTATGTGTTAGTCATGACATTATGCCGGGGAGGTAAGCAATATATAATAAGGTGTTTGTTCCTTATGTTTAATTGCGTGAATGTAATAAGGTGTTTGTACCTTATGTTTTGTATAAGGCAGGCGGTGTGCCGATGTGCCTGTGTTGTCATCTCCCCGTAATTCGATCGATCGTGTAATGTAAGCGCTATATGCGGATGACAGGATCCATTTGCGGACGACTGGGTCCATTTGCGGACGACGGGGTCCAATGTAAATGCTGTTCTGCATTTGTATTTTTTGTAAGGAGGAAATCCTCGCTTAGTGTCAGATGATGACATGTAAAAGAAAGTAGCGATGTATATGCGATGGCATGCGATATGTATGCGACAGATGGAAATGTATATGCGATAGCATGCGATATATGTGCGACAGATGGCAATATGTATGCGATAGCATGCGATATATGTGCGACAGATGGCAATGTATACATGATAGCATGCGATAGGTAGCAATGTATATGCGATGTATAGAGTTTTGCGTGATGTTTTTTACCTTATCGGTTCAGAAATGGTATAGCTTGAGATGTGTTGCGTTCCAACTCCTCGGGATTGGTTGTCCGTCTTTGTCTTCTAACTGATACGCTCCTTGTCCGAGCACTTCGGTGATCAAGTAAGGTCCTTCCCATTGTGGTGCTAGCTTTCCGTCAGATGGGTTCTTGGTGTTCTGGAATGTCTTCCTTAGGACCCAGTCTCCGACCTTGAATTCCTTGATTCGGACGTTCTTGTTGTAACTCCTTGCGACTTGTTGTTGGAACCTGACCATCCTGATTCGAGCTTTCTCTCTGATTTCGTCCACTGTGTCGAGATTATGTGCTAGTTCGATGTCGTTTTGTTCATTTGTCTGAAGGTTGTAGCGAGCGGTCGGAACCAGTAACTCAGCCGAGATGACTGTCTCGCTTCCGTAGACGAGAGAGAAAGGCGATTGCCCAGTCGTATTCTTTGGAGTGGTCATGTCGGACCAGAGAATAAGTGGGAGTTTGTATACCCATTTGCCTTTAGTCCCTGTGAGGCGTTTCTTGAGGTTGTTGATAATGATCTTGTTGCTGGATTCGGCTTGTCCGTTGGATTGTGGATACCTAGGTGTAGATGTGACCAATTTGATGTTCCATTGGTCGCAAAAGGTTCGAGTCTTATGACTGATGAATTGAGAGCCGTTGTCGCACACGATTTCTGATGGGATGCCAAATCTGCACAAGATATTGCGTTTTATGAATGAAATGACGTGTTGATCTTTTACCTCTTTGTAGGCTTCGGCTTCGATCCATTTGGAGAAATAGTCCGTCATAGCGAGGAAGAAGACTCTTTGTCCCAACGCGGGGGGGAGCTTTCCGACAATGTCCATTCCCCATCTCATAAAGGGCCATGGAGCTAAGGTCGGATGGAGTAGCTCTAACGGTTGATGATGTACGGGTGCATGCCGCTGACAGGCGTCGCACCTCTTAGTGTATTCCATGGCGTCTTCGTTCATCATCGGCCAGTAGTACCCGTTTCGTAGGGCCTTTCCTGAGAGGCTTCGTCCGCCGGTGTGGTTGCCACACTCTCCTTCGTGTAACGATTGTAAGATACGTCCGACTTCTGGAGTCTTAAGGCATCGCAGGAGTAATCCTGTAACAGATCTTTTGTACAAGATATTGTCAATGATATCGTAAGATAGTGCTTGTACCTTGAGCCTTTTTGCTTCTGTCTTGTCGTCGGGTAGAATGTCGTCTTTTAACCACCTGATATAAGGTAGCATCCAGTCATCATCGGCGTCGATGATGTCCTCTTCGGGTCGGTCGTCTATTTCCATGGCGACGAGTTCTTCAAGTGATGTTGTTAACTCGACGGATGTTCTTGGGACGGCTGACGTCGTGATGTGGGCCAATGGTATATGTGGAAATTCTTTCGGGTTTAGGACGGATCCTAAATTGGCGAGTGCGTCAGCTTGGGAGTTAAGGTCCCTGGGTACCTGTCGGATGTTGAATGTCTGAAATTGTTCGATTAGTTTCCTGGCTACCTCCAGGTAGGCTACCATTCTGGTATCCTTGGCGTTGTACGAACCTTGTATCTGGTTTACGACTAGCAGGGAGTCGCAGACGACTTCGATCTCTCGGACCCCTAGGTCACGGGCCAGGATGAGTCCGAATATGAGTGCTTCGTATTCAGCTTCGTTGTTGGTCGCATCCCACTCACATCTGACAGCTTGAGCTATCTTGTCCCCCTGTGGCGATTTCAGTACGACCCCAAGTCCCGATCCTCTGGCGTTCGACGCCCTATCTATGTGGAGCTCCCATGTACCTATCTCGTCTGTCGCAAGTAGCTGTGTCGCTTCTTTAGTGGCTTCTTGCTCTAGGGTCGGACTAAAATCGACCACAAAGTCGGATAAGGCTTGCGACTTGATCGCCGTCCTAGGCTCGTATTCGATGTCGTAACCACTGAGGTGTATGGCCCATTTGGTCATTCGTCCTGTGAACTCGGGTTTCCTCATGATAGCTCTCATGGGATGATTAGTGCGAACAGTAATGGTATGGGATTCAAAATATGGTTTGAGTTTATTTGAAGTCATTACCAATGATAGTACGAGCTTTTCAAGTGACGAATACCTCATTTCGGCTGATAATAGCGTCCGACTGACGTAGTATATTGGCGACTGTTTGCCATCCTCCTCTCTGACCAGTACATCGCTTACGGCCGACTCTGATACTGCAAAATAAGGGCTCGTCGCCTTTAGGTTTGGCTAGTAACATGGGACTGGCCAGGTACTCTTTGAGGTTCTGGAACGCCGCTTCGTGTTCTTCCATCCATTGAAAGGACTTGTTCTTCTTGAGCGCGTCGTGGAAGGGTTTGCATTTGTCGGATGATTTGGAGATGAATCTGTTCAGAGCTGCTATCCGACCTGTGAGCTTCTGTACGTCTTTGACACATTGGGGGGATCGGAGGTTGATGAGAGCTTTGATCTGCTCTGGGCTGGCCTCTACTCCTCTTTGTGTCACCATGTATCCTAAGAACTTCCCTGACGACACTCCAAAGGAGCATTTAGTAGGGTTTAGTTTCATGTTGTACCTTTTGAGCACCTCGAAGCTGTCGCGTAGGTGGTCTATGTGATCTTCTTTCTTTTTGGACTTGACCAACATGTCGTCAATATAGACTTCCATCGTTTCTCCGATTTGGTCTTTGAACATTTTGTTGACCAATCGTTGGTATGTAGCCCCTGCATTTTTCAGACCAAAGGGCATTACTTTGTAGCAATAGATACCTTGACTGATGATGAACGCTGTTTTTTCTTGATCGTCGAGATCCATAAGGATCTGATTGTATCCACTGAAGGCGTCTATGAAGGTGAGCATTTCGTGTCTTGCTGTGGCATCGACCATGGCGTCGATGTGAGGCAGAGGAAACGAGTCCTTGGGACAAGCCTTGTTGAGGTCTGTGAAGTCGATGAAGACTCTCCATTTGCCGTTCTTCTTCTAGACCACGACCACGTTGGCCAGCCATTCAGGGTAGTGGACCTCCCTGATTTTCCCGGTTTCCAATAAGCTTCTGACTTCGTCGTCGATTATTTTGTTCCGTTCGGGGGAGAATTTCCTGCGTTTTTGCTTGACAGGGGGATGAGATGGATCCATATTTAATTGATGAGTAATAATGTTGGGAGATATCCCGACCATATCCTCATGCGACCATGCGAAACAGTCGGCATTGGTCCTGAGAAAGTTGAGAAGTTGTCGTATGGTCGAGTCGTCCAGGTCCGACTCGACCCTTACCGTTTGGTTTGGCTTTGAAGGGTCTAGTGCGATCTCGTCGAGTTTCTCCATTTCTGGTTCAACGTATCGACTAGGTCCTTCGCCGATCTGTGGTTGCTATGCGATCTTGTGTTCGACCGCGTTCTTCATGGAAGCGACATAGCATTCCTTTGCGGTCCTCTGATCTTCTTTGATTTCTTGGACTCCCCACTCAGTGGGGAATTTGATGACTTGATGATATGTTGAAGGTACTGCCTTCATAGCGTGTATCCATGGCCTGCCAAGAATACAATTATAGGGAGATGGACAGTCTAGGACTAAGAATTTAACCTGTTGATTGATTCCTCCAGCGTATGTGGTCAGAATGATTTCACCAGTCGTGTGCTTAACCTCGCCGCTGAACCCGACCAGTGGGGTCAACTTCTTGACTAGATCGTTCTTAGCCAGACCCATTTCTTTGAGAGCATCGAGGGTCAAGATGTTTGTCGAACTCCCTGTATCGATTAGTATTCTCCGGATTAAGAAATTACCAATGGACAAATAGATTACCAGACCGTCATGGTGACTATCCGACCCGTCGGAGTCGGACTCGTCGAATGTGACCGTCGGAAGGTTAGATGCCCTCCTTGGCTTGAGTTCTGATGCCTCGGGCTTGTCGCCTTTGCTTTCCTTGGCATGTCGCTTAGCCGCGGAGTATGTGTTCCCGCATATGTCGGATCCGCCTGAAATGGTATTGACAACTTTCGTATGGATAGGAGATGGGGGTTTGTTCTGTTTTACCTGATCTCGGCGTTCCATGGTGGCTTTTGCCCGTTCCGAGATGATGTCGCGTAGGAGCCCCTGTGAGAGCAGTCTAGCGACCTCTTTTCGCAGGGCGATTCACTCGTCGGTCGAATGACCATGGTCGCCGTGGAATTCACACCATTGACTCATGTCCTTCTTGACGTCCGGGCGGTCGCTCTTTCGGGGCCATCTTACGTCTTTTCCATACTTGTCGAAACTCTTGACGAGCTCCGACACGGAAACGTTGATGTTATAAGACTGGACCCTAGGAGGCAACGCAGAACCGTCCCTCCATTCCTGTGACCTGTCTTGGAGAGAATTTACCTGATTTGATTCGTTTCGATTACGAGAATAGGGATGTGGGCGTCTGTCTCGACGATTGTCGGAGGAATGTTTGCGACGGATGGATCGGGTCCGCGTGAGGCTTTACGCGACTCACGGTCTTCTTCCAGCCTTACCTCGGCCATAGTTTTGGCCTGAACATCTTCGAAACTTTTGCATGGATACTTGGTAATCTCGTCATAGAGATTGTTGTCTTTGACCAGGCCTTGTCGGAATGCTTCGATAGACGTTGTGACGTCACAGTGGGGGATCCCCACTTTCTCTTTGTTGTACCTGTTAAGATAATTTCGGAGAGGTTCATTGTATCTTTGTGTGACTCGGTAGAGGTCACTCGATTGTTTCTCATGCTTCCGACTGCTGGCGAACTGGCTCTTAAAAGAGTTGACCAGATCCGCAAATGATGCGATCGCTCCCTGAGGCAAACGCATAAACCAAGTTAGTGTGGGGCCCGCGAGGGTCGTGCCAAAGCTTTTGCACATGACAGCCTCGCGGCTCTCCCTTGAAACAGATGCAGCCATTAGTTTTTGTTTATAGAGAGAGATATGGTCATCTGGATCGGTGGTACCGTCGAATGTCGCCATGTTGGGGAGATGGAACTTCTTGGGGATCTCGACCCTTGCGATTTCTTCGACGAACGGGGATTCTTCGAATCCGCTGGATGCTTCTCTCTCGATCGGTTGCGGGACTCCTGGGAGCCTGTTGAAACGATCGTCGATCGCCTTCATGTGTCGGTCCAGCATTTGCTGAAAAAGGGCCATGACATCTGGCGGACTAGCAACCTGTGTTTCGTCGATTCAGGCCCCAACAGACCCGATCGGTGTAGGAAAGGTGACATGGTTAGTCGAAAATAGACTAGCAAAAGGAGTTCGAGATGTACCCTCAGCGTGTCCGGGAAGTCGTATGCTGGGAGGCGTTGGCTCGATATTGTCCATGTCGAGGCGCGTTCGGGCGCTGCCGTGGGCGGGCGCGTTCCTAGATCCTAAGACCATTGATTGTACCTGCGACTTAAGAGACTCATTCTCACGGGTTAGTTGCACAATCTCGGCTTCGGATTGGGTTGACAAAGCGGCTAGGGCTTCGGTCTTCTGACGTTGCTGGGCTAGTTCCTCTTGAAGGGCGGCCATTTTCTGAGAGAGTTCTTGGAATTGGGTTGGAGTAGGATTTTCGGTTGGGTTTTCTGTGGTTTGGGTTTTGCCTTTGAGGCGTAGTTCTTGGTTGTCAGTAGGAGGATCAATAGCCATGGTTGGAAGATTCCGGAAAGGTGATCGACAAGTTGCCCCACGGTGGGCGCCAAATTGTTTTGGGACGAAAAGATCGGACGACCTAAATCGCCTTAGACGGGGTAACTAGTCGACTGGACGATAGGAAACAATCCAAACCAAGTAAATAATAGATAAACAAGAAATAAATATGTAATAACAAGACTATTTTATTAGATGTCGTGTGAATCGGATTGAATCGTGATACAACTTATCGTAATAAAACCAGAGATCGAGTGGGACTCGACCGGTGACTTGTGAGTGGCGACCGGCAGGGGTCAGACGTAGGTAACCATTTTTAGAGCTAGATGGGCCGCGAGAGTGCTATTCTGGTGAGTTATCTCCATAAGGAAGCGTGTCCCTAGCGTAGTTGTGAGAGTTGAATTTTTATCTTCCTTGTCATCCCAATATGGTAAGTCCATTTACTCTTTGTGACCGTTGTGCTTCTTCGATATCTTTGTCTTCTATGTTGGACATAATGGTGAAGATTTCGCCATTAAATTGCTGGTGATGGTGGTGGTTTAAGTGTTGTAGACGTTGCATGATCCGGACATTAAATGCGGGGCGGGATCTTCGCGACCCTCTGTCGGATGACGATCGACCAGAGAAGTCTTGTCGGCTTTTCTGGGCTTTCATTGTTTGACCTTCCGAATGGCGATGGGCTTGGGCTCGATCGAGGGTCTGATCTTTTTTTTTTGGAGAATCCAGGCCCAACACTCACTGGGGTGGAGGCCAGTATCCATAGGCGTTGAAGAAAGCCTCAGCTCTCCTCTGCATATGAACCACCTGGTCCTCAACGGTAGTGAGGTGGTTGTCCAGGCGGTTGGCGTGGTAGGCAAGGTTGACCTCCATGTTGCGCTGCCACTCAGCGCTCCGCCTCTCGTGCTCCTCCAGGCGGGTGGAGATTTGGCGCTCCCACTCAGCGCCTCTCCTCTCATGCTCCTCTAGCCTCTGGGAGATGCCGCATTCCCACTCGGCGCTTCTCCGTATCTGCTCATCCTGCCTCAGCTGCAGGTTCGTCATTCTGTCCAGGAGCTGGTCCCAGGGAGCCCCTCCAGAAGCACTACCAGATCCAGATGCCTAGTGAGTGTAGTCAGGCTATACAGGAGGGCCCCTGGAACCCGGCGGTGATGGCACATCTCTCTCCATGTCCTCCGCCCTAGTCTCTTCCTCGTCGTCGTCGTCATCCCCTTCCTCATCGGACGACGATCCCTGCTCCCCGTCGGCATAAAGGTAGAAATCCCTCGCCCGGGGCCCAAAAGGCATCGGATGAGGCAACCTCATGCGGTGTATGTTGCCGGCCAGGGAGAGCCAGGTGTACTCTCCATCGCGGGCCTCCAGCAGATGAGACCTCCGCATGAGCCTGATATTGTATGTGTAGCTCTCGTCGGGGAATTCCCAATGGTCCGCGAGGATCTCGTACTGTCGGGCGATAAGCGTCACCATGCCTCCCATGGAGTTCTTGCCGCCCTTCTTCTCTCTCAGTCGTAGGCAGTTGGAGAGAAGCAGCTCGACCCAGTCGGGGATGGTGTGGCTCTCTGGTGTCAAACACCAAAGCACTGTAAGGTCCTGCCTAGAGACCTTGTTCACCTCCCCCTGTCCCAGGTAGGTCATGGCTAGCACCTTGTGCGCCAGCCTCAAACAGGGGTGCGTCAGCTTGTAGCTGTACTCACCGGCGCTGGGGTTGATCACATCCCGGGTCGCACCTTGCCAGAAGAACTCTGGCAAGGCGCCTACAGCTTCGCAATCCTCGGTGGGCTCCTCAGTAACGCTAAAAAGGTCTCGCAGACCTTGGTAGGACATCCTTCTTTGCCGCCCTAACAGGTTGAACGTGATCCCGTCGTCGTGGCGTTCCAGCATGGCCAGGAACTCCAGGGTCAGTTTGTCGGATGTCGGGGCGGACAAGTCAATGAAGTTACCGAGCCATCCGTGGCTCAGCAACTGATGAGTGCAGTCCTCTAAACCGAGTTGTGTGAACGTCGGTCAGCGTCGGTCGATCGTAGAATTTCGTCTGGACGATCTTCCATTGGCTGAACGTCTCGAAATAGCGCCGATGCCTCGGGCTCCTCATGTTGGCTACGAAAGCAGACATGGTGGGAATAAGGAGCTAGAAGCACGAAAGGAATACCGGAGGGGCCCGCGATCGCGGGGTGTGGGCCGCGGTCACGGTTTATGCTCGAATGAAGTCCTCTGGGGAAGAAGGGCCGCGATCGTGGTGCTTGACAGCGGCGATCGCGGTTTCTGGGCTGCAGAAAACTTCAAATAAAAATGGCTCCGGTGGTCCTCGGTGGCGCTACGGTGGTCGCGGGGGCTTCAGGCGATGGTCCGACGATCGCGGCTCGTGAGGCAATGAGAAATCCGAGGGAAAAATGGAGATCTCACCCAAACGATGCCGCGGTGGCATGACGATGGTCGCGGGGCTGCAGGGTGTCATCACGGTGATCGGAGTCAGAGATCCGAGTGTTTGGAGAGTGAGAGCGTGTGGTGGAGGTGTTGTAAAATGCCACCGCCACGCCTCACTCTTATAGGCTCGGCGACGAGATACCGCGATCGCGGGGCTAAGGGCCCGTGATCGCGGGGTTAATGCCATATAGCGTAACAGTCGGCGCGAGTTACAAGGGTTTGACCACCTCGGAAAACGCATCAGAAATAAATTTTGTGGGCCAATTTGTTTTTTGTTTTTTTGTTTTTTTTTTCGTGAAGAACTAAACTCCATGGAACACCGTGGTGGAACCGCGATCACGGGTTGCTGGGGTCGAGGCTCCGCTGCAAAGTTAGTTCTAGTGGCCCATAGAAGAAAGAAAACGAAAATAATAGCTAATGCAACAAAATTAAAAATAGTAACAAATCCTAACGAAAACAAAAGACAAAGATGAGTTCAGCAACTCATATCTCGGGTTGCCTCCCGAGCAGCGCCATAGTTATCGTCGCAGCACGACGTCCTGCTGTACCTTCTCAACTTGGGTTGCCTCCTGCAACCGTACTCTACACTCTTGAATCTGGGGGATGCTCCTGAATGGACTCCAGCATGTGCTCTACCTTCCTCCATTCAAATTCCATGCTTATCGTACCTATGTCCACGTCGATCTTTGTGTTAGAGGTCTTCATGAAAGGCCTCCCTAGCATTACTCATCCTCCTTGTTTCCCTGTGTTCATGACGAAGAAGTCTGCAGGGAAGACGAGGGTGTCGACGCTCACCAAAACGTCCTTCACAACACCCTCTGGAATGATGACGGAGTTGTCAGCCAGTTGGATGACAATTTTCGTGCTTTCTAGTGGTCCGACATTGAGGGTGTTATAGAGGGACAACGGTAGGACATTGATTGAGGCCCCCAAATCCAGCAATGTCTCGCTGAACTCGGTTTCCCCAATCTTGCAGGGTATGCTAAACATCCTGGGATCTTCACACTTTTTCGGGATCTTCTTTTGCATCACAGCCGAGACATCCTTCTTGACTTTCTCCTTTTTCTTCGACCGCTCCTTTTGCTCCTTCTTGAGCTTGCATAGCTCCCTCAAAAAGTTTGCAAAGCGAGGCATCATTTTGCTCAATTGGGGAGTCACCTTGTAGTTCCTGAATGTCTCGTACATTCCCTTCAGTCCCTCAATGGGTTCGTCATCTTCTAGCGCAGCAGGGAATGGCACTAGGATGTAAAAATATCCCTCCGGGTAGACATACCGCGTCATAAATGTAAGTGGAGACGGCCCGTTTTCCGAAGTTTGATCGCGGTTTTCACCCCGCGATCGCGGTTCTTGCACTGGGGCCCCGCGGTCGCGGCTATCCTGCCCGCGATCGCGCTTAATCGGCGCATCTTGCCCATTCTCTTGCTCAACAGACCCGCGATCGCGGCAAATTGCCCGCGGTCACGGTTCGTCCTCGTACTTCTCGGTTGGCAGCTTTTCTTCTTCATGCTCCCATCTGGGCCTTGACGTCATGGAGTTGACGTTTTGCCTTGGATTTATCTCAGTTTGAGATGGGAGTGCTCGTGACTCTCTAGCTTCAAGCTTGCTAACCGCTTGGGAGATCTGCCCCACCTGCTTCTCTTAGTTCTGTATGCTAGACTTGGTCTCGTGTTGAACCTGAACCATGTTTTGCTGCATGGTTCCCACGGTCTGCGTCAGCGTAGTCATATGTTGTGCCAGTGTGTTGACCTGGTCCTCAAGATTGGTGGTGCGGGGAGCTCCCTGCCCTTGCGGTCTTTGATCTGTTTGGCCTCTGAACTGCTGGCCTCCTTGAAACTGCCTCTGGGGTACTGCTGCTGCTGCTGGTATTGTTGAGGGGGTCTTGGTCAGAACTCAGGGGGGTTCTCCACGTTCTACGTGTTCCCATACCTTAAATTCGGGTGATCTCTCCACCCGGGATTATAGGTACTGGAATAGGGGTCGTACCGTGGTCTTTGTTGGTACCCCCCAACAGCGTTGACTTGCTCAGTGGACTCCTCGTGGAGTGTAGGACATGCGTCAGTTGCATGCGAAGTAGCATAGCAAAATTCGCACTCCTTGACCCTCTGCGGTCCTTTCTTCCTCATCAAAACCTTGATCATATCCTTCATTTCGCTCATGTCTTTCACCATAGATGGGGGAGCATGATCACTTGTAGTGGCTTTCACTGCCTGGGCGCTCGCCCTCTTACTGAATTGCCTTGAGCCTTCCGACAACTCGCTGAATATCTCAAATTTTCCTGCAGGTGTCTTGTTCAGTATGTTGCCTCCACATGCCGCATTCACCATTCGTCGCTCTTCATCCAGCAATCCCCCATATAGGTATAAGACCAAATCTTGGTCTGAATACCCGTGGTAAGGACAGCTAGAGCACAACCTCTTGAAACGCTCATAGTACTCGTAGAGCGTCTTCGTCTCATGCTGCTCTATGTTGCTCAGGTTGCGCTTGAGACTGTTCAACTTTGTTGTTGGAAAGTACTTCTCCAGAAATGCCTTTTTCATCTTTCCCCAGGTATTGATGCTACCTGGGGTGAGGTAGTAAAACCATTCGTTGGCTGAATCCTTAAGAGAGAAAGGAAAAGCCCTCAACTTGATTTGGTCCTCCATTACTGATGTGGCTAAAACATACCCGCAAGTGTACGGGATCAGTTGTAGTAGTCAAGTGTCGATCCCACAGAGACCAATGTAATATTAATTGAAATGATACCAGTATACTAGGCCGAAAAGATATGACATTGGGAAATGTGTAACTAGACTAATAACTAATAAAACAAATAAAATAAGATAAAATCAATGGGATAAATGTGTCTAAGGTT
This sequence comes from Rheum nobile, assembly GCA_027886185.1. Classification (NCBI taxonomy): domain Eukaryota; kingdom Viridiplantae; phylum Streptophyta; class Magnoliopsida; order Caryophyllales; family Polygonaceae; genus Rheum; species Rheum nobile. The sequence goes on along the minus strand of WOAB01000566.1, from coordinate 3,025,167 downwards.
AAGGATCACCGCAACGATGCTTCAGTAAATAGAATCAAACTCTTCCTGAATCTAATCCATCTATTTTAAGGTAAGTCATCTAAGGTAATCTACTAACTCCTCTCGGACGATAATAGACGTGTTTGAACTAAACTAACAATCGCTCTCGCGCAGAGCTAATCTCATTCAAACCCATTAACGCACTTAGAGTCTAGAGATAAATTGAGATAACATCCGCTCTCGCGCTCCGCTAAATCAACTCAAACCCAGAATATCTATGATGACTTAGTATCCTCAAGAGTAATTAAGTTGCTCTCGCACAAATAACACTCAGGCTCGATTCCTATGGATCTAGTAGAAATTATCACATCTCGGTCTCAAACTCTACCTGATTACTTATTAGCATTTTCACCTCTCGGTCTCAAATCCTAATAAGATCCAATTCGCATAAGCTAAAATGGGCATAAAGCATCTAGGATCGAATCAAATACTATTTCAATTCAGGCAAAGATAATAACTTTATTCACATACACATCGATCGGATCAACATAACCTTAGAACTAGGAATTTAGCTATGCATGATTGAAGATAAACAATAGATCAAACCAACCATCGATATATATGAATTATTCATTAAAAATAAGAGATAAGAAAACTTAGTCTCAATGACGAAATAATCCAAACGAAGGCTAGAGAATTAAGGACAATCTTCAATCCATGCCAAAGGCTAAAATCCTTCTTGAAGTTCAACCCATGTCTGCGGCAGAACGCTCCCCAAAACTAAAACCATAAAAACTCAAACAAAAACTAAACTAAAACCCCCCTGTCACGTAAGAAATCCAAAACCCCCCTTTTTAATCTCTCCCTTTGAAAAGTCAAACCTGAAATCAAATCCCCCTCACCAAAGCTACGTAACTCCCATTTGGTTGGCTCCCCTTTAATTTGTTGTCGGACTCCTTTTTTTATTAGCCCATTTCGTTTGGGCGGTCCACCAGTCCAATAACAATGGACCAAATTCATGCTTGTGTAGTATCTCCTCTTGGTTACTGGAACGGGTTCACATAAATTCCAGTAGGTTTATCATCCGTAAAGCGGTCCAAATTCAACTGCTGTAATGCTCCTTAAGTCTCGTATTAATCCGCCTAAAAATACCTGAAACACATAAAAATACGAGTGTAGACTCCGAATACAAAATAAAGCAAAATTAACAATAAAAGATATAAAATATGTATGCAAATGAACTATTCTAATATGCAACTAGACTCCTAAAAACATGTATAAAATGGATGTTATCAGTTACGTTGCATGGCTTCATGGAGGTACACACGGCGTGAAACTCCGAGAGATGCTTGTTTGGGTCCTCTCCACTTAGCCCATGGAACTGGGGCACAAGATGGATAAGCCCAGACTTGAGCTCAAAGTTCACTCCCGCTGGGAGCTCAGGGAACTCTACGGCCAGTGGCTGTTGCTCCAAGTTAGGAGCAGTCAGCTGCCTCAATGTGGGTGGATTGTCAGCCATCACTTCTTCTTCTTCGATCTCTTCCTGCAGTATCGCTCTAGATGGATTGGCCAAAATCGTTGCTGCCCTCCGATTCTCCCTCAATGTCCGCTCAATCTCTGAATCAATAGCTAAAGGTGGAGAGTCAGCAATACGAGTGTGGACCATAAGATAGGTCCACACACACAAGCAAACACACAAAAATCACACAAAAATTTTGAAACACACACAAAAACACCAAAAGCTCAAAACTTGCCTTCCCCGGCAACGGCGCCAAATTTGACGTGCTGTCGTTCATAGCTGTCAAATATAAAACCTCACAAATAAACTAGTATAGTCAATAAGTGTCGATCCCACAGGGAAGGAGAAAAACTAATGGTGGTTGCATGCAAGTCACTAAAAGGGGGGGTTTGTAAGTTGGTTGGTCACAATCAAATCAAACACAATAAAGTAGATGAATGAAATATCAAAGAGAGAAAACACTTAGCCAAGTAATGTCCATATAAGTCATACAACGGTTGTTCCTTGATTATGTCCTATCTTCCTATTCGGTTATTCCTGTCCTGATCTTGGGTAGATTCAAAGATCAACCAAACCTAAGAACCCTTACCAATGAATAACCCTAGCACCACTAGTGATTCAATCCAAAGGAAGCAATGCATATAAGAATTAACCAGGATACACATAACACCTCAACCAGAAGCATTCAACATGTAATCAATTCTCTACATAGATAAATTCCACAGTGGCAGATATAATTTATGCTCGCTACTCGAACTAGAGCGTTAGCCCAACTGTTCCCTAGTATTAGCAATATGAATGAAAGCAATAAACCTAGGTGATCAATCTAGATAAATCAACAAACATCCAAATAAGAATTTGTGCAAGAGAAAAGATATAACTCAATAGGATAAGATAGATAGGAACAAAACCTCACAACCAGATGAATAAACTTATGCTTCCATTACCGGACTAAGCAAAAGAGGCTTAGCTCCTCATAAACATGATGAACTTCAAAAGTATGAAAAGTGGCAACGATGAAATGAAACTCGAGAATGGCGAACTCTCAAACCTAATGCTAAAGAGAGTATATATAGGGCTTCTAACAAATGACCTAGCCCAATAAGAAAAGAAACGGAATAAAATGAGAAAATAAGAAAAGAAAACAGAAAAGATAGATTCGGGAAAAGTCCGAACTTCCTGCGTTGATGACCCGCGATCGCGGCCCATGGACCGCGATCGCGGCCCCTTGTGGCTCCGCGCTCTTCACACTTCTCCGCGCCTGCAGATAATTCTCGACTTGCCCTGAGAGACCGTGATCGCGGCACCCTTGCCCGCGGTCGCGGTTAATGCTCGGCCTTTACTCCTTGGCTTCGCCTCCTAACCTCTCCTCTTCACTTCCTTGGTGTCTTCTCTTGGTGGCTTCCTTCCTCAGTGTCTCCTATGATATCCAAGATAGCTCACAAACACTTCCAAAAACACCAAACTTTGCCCCCAAATGTCATATACATGAATGTGTCTAAATCTACCCGAATGGCACCAATAAAACCCTCTAATAACTCTTAGTTAAGTCCTACAAAGTAGTGGTTATCACGCCCCTAACTAAATCGATGCTTTAGCGTGACGCCCCCTTAATAACACATATTTTAGAAATCTATTTGCATGTTAATTTAGATCATTTTCATGCATATTTTATGTCTTTTATAGTTAATTTGCATTATTTTACATTCGGAATGTACACTCATACTTTTATATATTTTAAGCAGATCAAATATAGCGGTGATTCGAGACTATGCAAATGATGTCAAGAGGAGGTCGTCGTGTTCAATGGGCTGCGGATTAAGAAAAATTAAAGTTCAATTTTGAAGATTTGGACTTATGCCTAATTTTAGGCTTAGGCTTTGGAAGACTTGACCTTTTCTTTTGTAATGGGCCGCTTAATGGAGTTTGGCCCGTGGATTAGAGGGGGAGAACGCAGCATTGGGAGGAGGAATTAGATGGGTTGGACCTCATCTTTAGGGGACGGAAGTTGAGGTTTCTAGCAAGTTTTGTTTTTAGTTTTGTTTTAGGAGATACTTTACGTAGCTTTAGTTAGGACTTTACGGAGGAATATATATTAGTTTTAGTCTAGGTTTGACTTTTGTTTTAGCTTTTACAGACTAATGTCGTACATACAGAGGAATATTTCAAGATGGAATTTTTAGCTTTGGTAATTTGGAAAGACTGGTATTATTGTTCTAGTCTTTGTCAATTTAAATTATTTTTACATTGAGATTAAATTTTCTTATCTCATGCTTTTATTGAATAATTCATATATGTTGTTGGTCTTAAAATATTTTGAATATGTCTTCACTTATGCTTGGCTAAATTTCTAGTTCTAAGGTTGGGTGATCCCGACGATGTGTATGTAATTAGAATTATTTCTTTGCCTCAATTGAAATAATATTTGATTTGTTCCTAGATGCTTTATGCCCATATTAGCATATGTGAAATGGATCCTATTAGGGTTTGAGATTGAAAGGAGATAACTTTAATAAGTAGTCAGATATAGTTTGAGTCTGAGAGGTAAGAACTTATTTTGAAATCCTAGGAATTGAATCCGAGTGTTATTTGTGTGATAACAACTTAATTACTCTTGAGGATTAATAGACTATCATAGATGTTCTAGATTTGAGTTGGATTAGCGGAGCGCGGTGACGAATGTTATTTCAGTTTATTCCTAGACTCTAAGTGCGTTAAAGAGTTTGGATGAGATTAGCTATGCGCGACAACGATTGTTAGTTTAGTTCAGACACATTTACTATCGTCTGAAAGGAGTTAGTAGATTACCTTAGATAGCTTACCTTCAAATAATTTGGACTAGATTCAGGTGAAGTGTGATTTTATTTGCAGAGACATTATTGCAGTGATCATTAACCTTAGACACATTTATCTCATTGATTTTATCCATTTTATTTGTATTTCTAGTTAGCTTAATTACATTTTCTCCAACTTCATATCTTTTCTGGCCTAATTCATTGGTATAGTTTAAATTGATATTACATTGGTCTATGTGGGATCGACACTTGACTACTATAACTGATCTCGTACACTTGCGAGCAAGTTTTAACCACATCAAGTTTTTGGCGCCGTTGACGGGGACCAATGTGTTAATATTAGTTGTCATCTCTATTGGTGAGTCTAGGTCATTCTTTTTGTTTTTTATTATTTTGATTTTTTATGACAGGCTATTCAAAAAGAGTCGAACAGATGTATTAAGATAAGTATGAGGTAGATTCTCACCCCTTTCTTTCTTTCTTTTAGACCTAATACAAGTACTCAGAAGTATGATTTTACAAATTCTAATTTGGGTTTTTATAACCCAAATACTACTAATCTCTTCTGTGAGTCTTGTGGAGCTGCAGATCATGATAATACAGGTTGTCATTTAACTTTGGGAGAGATAATTGATAGAAATTCAAATTCATGCAATCCTGGTTGGATGACACCACCACAGATACCGCTCCAGCTTGAGCCCAATAAGTCCATTCAAGATTGTATACTTGATGACTTCATCTTAAGACATGATAGGAAAGCTGAAAAGATTGTTCAATGTCTTGAAAAATGTGTCGTAAATGTGCTTAAACCTCTAGCAACCCAATTTTCATCTATTTAGGTACGTTGGACTCTTTTAAGACTCAAGTAGATGTATTAACCACACAAAATTAGAAGCTGAAAGATCAAATTGTTGAGTTGGTTAATCAAAAGTTACCTATAGAGCCACCTGAAGTGCAATATATTGAACATTGCACTGCTATTTTACAATGGGTTGCAAAAGCGTGGGAAGAACAACAATTGGATAGAAGAGAGCCTACCTAACTGACCAAAGAAGACCCTATGATTGAAGAGTTTAAGTTGTCACAGAAAGCTACCCCGACCCTTAGCAATAATACTTGATGCAAGGTGCAAGAAAAGCTTCTTGATATATTGCCCGGTGTAGTTCTGTCATCACAGATTGCATTGGAAACCCAAGACCCAACGGTGGAGGCTAATCCAGAAATAAAGGGTCGGAGTAGACGAAAAAAGAGAAAAAGAAGTCCTGCTAAACGAGATCGAATTGAGTTTAAGAAAGAGGATCATGTGATTCTCTATCATTATAGATCGAGCATGTTTCCGGAAAGCAAGGACACAAGATGGTCCGATCCATATTACCTAAATCGAGTTCTTTAAAATAATTCTGTTGAGCTATGACATAAGAACTCGGGATATTTCAGAGTGCAAAAGAGGATCATGAGTGTCACTGACCCGCTCGATCCGAATCCTTGACACTGATAAAAGTGAAGTTGATGATATAAAACAAACACTTTTTAAAAGGTAATCCAAAATATGTTTCTTATTGTTATTTATTATGTTTTATTAAAAAAAAAACAGATTCTGATAAAGTGTACGGTTAGTGACAAGCCGTGCATCTTTTCAGGTTACTCTCTCGAAAGTGGCACCGTTTACCGACCGTGTCCTTAATCGTGCAAAAAATATAAAATAAAAAAATCTATTCTTTCTCCTTTTCCTTTCCCCTCCTCCCTCTTTCTTTTCCCTCTCTGCACCACTCCGCCGTCAACCCACCCCGATTTCCTCCTCATGCCTCACCTTCTCCATCTCACCATTACTCCCCACCGGTGACCTTCACTCGCCCAGACCCGACGGCGCACCTCCATCTCATCATTTCTCGCACCAACACCCGGCGCATCGCGACTCGCGCGCTGAACCACCGCGCCCAGATCCAAGCCGTTCCAAACCAGCGCATCGTCGGACCTCCCCGCTGCAGAAACCACCACACCGCCCCTGTTTCTGTTCTCCACCGAGCCCAGTCCTACTGCCTACCCACTGAACCAACACCGGAGCCCAACCAGTGAACCACCGTCGCCTCACCACCCATCTCTTTCGCCCGTGCTGCCGTGTCAATGCTTGTTCCCACTGAGCCACTGCGACCCACGAACCTCACCAGGCCTCGCCTGACCTTCACGCTCACCCACCACGAGCCCAATTCGCGGCCCACTCGCTCGCGACTTCCGAGCCGAACACCTCCAGCCCCCTCTCCCTGTTGCTGTTCATTCCAGTGCCACCGACCTTGCCTGGAGTTTTGTTAGTGAGTCGGGTACGTCCCATTTGAGTGGTTGCTGTCTCAATTGGCTTCTTGATTTTATTCATTGGTTGATTTTGTTGATGAGGCTATTGGTTTTTGACTGTCGTGGTTTGTCCTGGTTGTTACTACCTAGTTGCAATTAGGGCCGGTTCGGCTACAAGGCATTAAGTGAGTTGAAGTGGAAGAGGGTATTTTTTTAACTCTATTTTTTTTTTTTATGTTGGGGTGACATTAGACAAATTGCTTAAACTTCAACCCCTACTTCATCTCAACTGAACGGACCTTAATTTGGTAACTATGGCGCTCAGTCGAATTGGTCATTGTTCTACCTATGGCTGTTTAAATGAATTAACCATTTAATTTGATGGTCGATTTACATGAAATTGGGGGTCGTATGCTGAATAATTGTTGACTAACATTCGATCGTATGCTGAATAATTGTTGACTAACATTCTTGCACTGGATAATTTGTGATAATTTCGTGCTTAGACTTGAACTGATTTATTTCTTTTGTGCTACACAAGTGTCTGAGCATGAAGTTATTTTTTTATGTCTATTAACTATTGGAATGTTTAGTCTTGTTTTTGGGGTTTGTTTTGTGTTTGTTGTGTACAGTATTGCCCGAGGAGAAATGTTGCTGGATAGGCTTGCGTACACATGAGACTATGCTTAATTTTTTCAACCCCTAGTTTTTTTCCGAATTTGCTTGAATGCCTGATAATTTGATGAGTTTCTTTTTTTTATTTATACATTGGGGACAATGTAGAATTTAAGTTTGGAGGATGGGTAATTTCATGTGTAGCTTTGTTTGCATTTTAGTGATTTGTTTTGTTATTTTTTTCATTTTCTTATTTCTTTTTCATAATATTTCATGCATCAGGCATTGCATTTTAGGTGTTTGATATGATTCACATGCTTTGCTTTGCTTTGTTTGTCTTGCAAAAAATGTCTCTTGAAATTATTTCGTCGTTGATATTGTAATTGACTTTAAGCATGTTAGATGGGAATTTTTATATTTTCTAATGTTTGAGTTGAAGTATGTATATAGTCATTTATTGAGACTACTTAGGACTAAAATTCTAGACATATTACATGTGAGCTTTTGAGCATTGGGATTGTACATAATCAAGTCCTTTTATTTCTTTTCATGTGTGATTCTCACTTTGATTGCTTTATCTATAGAACTTGCGTTTAGAACTTATTTCTTTGATTGCTTTATCTCTAGAACTTGCGTTTAGAACTTATTTTGAGGTCACGTTTATGACTCTTGTACATGATATAAAAATGATTGAGACATTATTTTTGTTTGCCTATATCACCCTTATATGTTATTCCTCTGCTTGAAGCTTGTTGAACTTAATTAGCCTATTTTTTTGGAAGCTCTATAAAAACATCCCGAGCCTAATGATTAGCCTTTTACCTATCCAAGAATTAGGATGATTTTATTTGTTTGTTTTTATGGTTGCAAGCCAAGCTTAAGGGAGTTATCTGTATGGTGTGTTATTGTTAGATGTGTTTTGGCTTTTGAAGAAAAAAGCAAAAAAAACAAAACAAAAAAAAGAATAAAAAAAAGATAGCCAAGAATAAAGGGCATTTTGTTGAAAAGAACGGTATGAGAAATCCTCTAAGTTTGGTGTTGTCTTGGCTAGTTTCTCTTTCCCGGATCTAGCACCACATGGACAAATTGTATCCATACCTTTCTTTTTACTTGGCCCCATTACAAACCAATAAAAGTCCTATTGATTTATGTCATGCACAAGGTCTCTATTGTGGAGATTTAGGACGCTAATGTAAGCTTATGGTAGATGGGTTTTCAATGTAGAGATTTGAGTGAAACATTTATCCCTAAACACATGAGTGAGAGTGATTCATATTCTTTTTATCCTAAGCGAGGTCTAGAGTAGATGAACTATCTTGTCTCTTTGATGATTATTTGCATGCTTTGATGATTACATTGTTAAATATTTATGTTTTTATGGACTTGCTTGAATATTAATTAGGTAGAGACAACCTTTGTATCTCTTGTGAAATTTTGAACTATGTCCATGTTTGGGGACAAACAAGGTTTAATGGGATGCGGATTCGAGACTATGCAAATGATGCCAAGAGGAGGTCGTCGACTCGTCATGTTCCATGGGATGTGGATTAAGAAGAATTAAAGTTCAATTTTGAAGATTTGGATTTATGCCTTTTTGGGCCTAATTTTATTAGGCTTTGGAAGACTTTACCTTTTATTTTGTAATGGGCCGCTTAATGGAGTTTGGCCCATGGATTAGAGGGGTTGAACGCAACATTGGGAGGAGGAATTAGATGGGCATGACCTCAGCTTTAGGGGACTGAAGTTGAGGTTAGTAGCAAGTTTTGTTTTAGGAGATACTTTACGTAGCTTTAGTTAGGACTTTAGGGAGGAATATATATTATTTGGATGCAGATCCAGTGAGAAAGAGAGCTTAGGTGAGAAATAAGAATAAATATGAGTCATTTGATCCAAAGAAATCAAAGGTCCAAATTAAAAAAGTAAAAAAAACACAATAATTCAGCACGGCAGAATTTTATTTGAAACAAATGCGTATTTTTAGGGGTTTAGGGTTTAGAATTTTATTTGCATGCACATGAATTTTTTTATTAGCTAACACATACAACACAAAAATCATGCACATAGAGATTTATTTTCATGCACATACAGACAAAATTTGTGCATTTTTTAACTCGTCCACTTAAAATCAAATGAAATACAAACTTGTGCACATTTTAAGGGTAAGTTTTTTGCATGGATGTGCATGAGTTTCCACTGAAAAAAGACAAAAAAATATTTATACACATATAAGCGCAAACTCGTACACATTCTAAAAATGTATATCAGTTTTTGCATGTATGTGCGTGTGTTTCCTCTTATACAAAGCCACACATACAGTCATAATATGTGCACATACATGCACAACTTTGTGCACATTCCAAGAAGTGCATAAGTTTGTACATGTATGTGCATGAGTTTCTACTTAAATAAAATCACACATACAATTCAAACTTATGCACATACAAGCACAAACTTGTACACATTTTGGGAAGCACATATGTTTTTGTCTGTATGTGCATGAATTTTTACTTACACAAAGTCATATACATTTTATTTCTAGAAAATATATAAGTGGAAAGTCATACACACCTAGTACAAATTACATGCACATACAATTATAAAGGCATGCACTTTAAAATGAATGCACATACAGTTTAAAACTCATGTACATTTTAACCCAGAAAAACAATGTATACAAGTAGAATTTGGATGCATATACAAGTCCAAATCCATGCACACACAACCCAACATCTATGCATATCCCATATCCTATGCACGGGCGTGTCCTTTTGAAGTTATTTCAAATATATGCGTTTTTTTTATAAAAAAAGGCACGGTCATATTTTATTATCATTCTCACTCTAATAACCTTTCTCACTTGAACCTTTCCCATATTACTTTTAGTCTAGGTTTGACTTTTGTTTGAGCTTTTACAGACTACTAGCGTACGTACATAGGGATATTTCAAGAAGAAATTTTTAGCTTTGGCAATTTGGGGAGACTGATATTATTGTTCTAGCCTTTGTCAACTTAGATTATTTTTACATTGAGACTAAGTTTTCGTATCTCCTGCTTTTATTGAATAATTCATATATATTGTTGGCTAGTTTAAATCTTTTGAATATGTCTTCAATTATGTTTGGCTAAATTCCTAGTTCTAAGGTTGAGGGTGATCCCGACGATGTGTATGTAATTAGAATTATTTATGTGCCTGAATTGAAATAATATTTGATTCGTTCGTAGATGCTTTATGCCCATATTAGCCTATGCGAAATGGATTCTATTAGGGTTTGATACTAAAAGGTGATAACGTTAATATGTAGTCAGATAGAGTTTGAGACCGAGAGGTAAGAACTTCTATTGGAATCCTAGGAATTGAAACTGAGTGTTATTTGTGGGACAACAACTTAATTACTCTTGAGGATTAATAGACTATCATAGATGTTCTTGGTTTGAATTGGATTAGCGGAGCGCGATGACGAATGTTATTTCAGTTTATTCCTGGACTCTAAGTGTGTTAAAGGGTTTGGATGAGATTAGCTCTACGCGACATCGATTGTTAGTTTAGTCCAGGCACATTTACTATCGTTTGAAATGAGTTAGTAGATTACCTTTGATAGCTTACCTTCAAATAATTTGGACTAGATTCAGGTGAAGTGTGATTTTATTTGCAGAGACATTATTGCGGTGATCCTTAACCTTAGACAAATTTATCTCATTGATTTTATCCTTTTTATTTGTTTTATTAGTTAGCTTATATTTTCCCAATTTCATATCTTTTCTGGCCTAACTCATTGGTATAGTTTCAATTGGTATTACATTGGTCTCTGTGGGATCAACACTTGACTACTACAACTGATCCCATACACTTGCGAGCAAGTTTTAGCCACATCACCCCTCTAGCTACATCGGTGGTTCACCGTGACGCCCCCTCTGGCTATATCAGCCTCAGCCCTCGGATACGCCGTGACGCCCCATAAATCTGACATTAGCTAGGGTGAGCTGCATCGCCTAGGTGTTTACGCGGTCCCATCTAGGGAAAGAAATGAAAAGAAAAAAAGGGGATGTTCACAAAGAAAGAAAATATGTTTAGCTAGATCAGCCGTATCGCACTTCTTCAACAAGTCCTCGACCTTGTCGGCGGCACATGCACATTTACGCCTAGTCGAGCTACATCGCACCTCTCACCTGGTCAAGCGACATCGTACCCTTGGCTATATCGGCTCGCTACCGTGACGCCCCTAGCTATATCGGTCACACCCCTTGGGTTACACCGTGATGCTCTTTTGCTCTCGTCTATACGACGCCATGACCCTTGACGGTCACCTATTAATATCGCGCCGCGAATCCTGCGATCTCTCTCGTCTCTACGATGCCATGAACCCTAACGGTCACCTATTAATATTGCGTTATGAATCCTGTGATCTCTCTCATCTCTGCGATGCCATGACGCCCGACGGTCACCTACTAATATCGCGAATCTGCGATCTTTCTCGTCTCTACGACACCATGACCCCCGATCGTCACCTTCCAATACTGCAATGCGAATCCTGCAATTTCTCTCATCTCTACGACGCTATGATACCCGACAGTTATCTACATTAATCGTGACTTAAGCTTCACGATAAAACTACAATCTACAAAGTCGTTTATCTACGATCGACAATAATGTCCTCACTCCAGGTAACACACCTTATACATAGTCTTTGAAAGCTAAAACATATTTACTTTCTACCTCTCAACTAAGTCACAGGGCCGAGAGAGAATCATTACTTGGTCACACCTATAGCTAGCCTTCAATCGCAGAGACACTTTCGATGATTTTCAATAAACACATAGAAAGAAGGGCCGAAGGCAAAACACTGAAAACACAAAAGCTGAAATCGAAAGGAGCAGATCTTATTACTCATTCACAAAAGGTCACTTTTCTATTTTACTCATGCTATACAAGTAAACTCCTACAATTACTACGTTGGCTATTGCTCCAAACGCCTCGAACTCCACCTTCAATGCCTTCAATGAAGGCGCTGACAACTTTTATTGACCTTGTCAAAATTGGCGCAACGCGATCAAAGACAGAAAGGCATACCATACAGACAAACAAGCAAGTCTTGCAAAGAAAGTTACTGCTAAGTAAACACCTCATCCCCATGGATGAGGGCAAAAGATTGTCAAACCACCACAAGCGATAGGCCCAAATGTTCAAAACACCGTCCCACTACGGGCAACGACCAACATTATCAAAGTTACTAAAAACAAGTTCATGAAATGGCGGTAGGATTCAACACATCCCCCTCCGCCACCAAGTCTTGCTTCTCCTTAGGGACCGACTCCTCTTCCTCATCTGCGTCAGTGAGCTTCCACGGCGTCATACTTAGGAAGACAGGCTCAGAAGGATCAGCATCGTGAAATGCATTCCTTTCAACAATCGCGTCCACTTCACGTGTTTCCATGCGACAATGTCCTCTATGGCCTCCACCTTGGCCTACCACGAGTAGTAAGCCGCCGCCTTATGAAGCTCTACTGCCAAACGCTCATTATCCTTTGTCGTTGCTAACTTCTCCTCCTTGAGACGAGTCTTCTCATCCTCAAGCTTCAACACCTTCTGGAGGATCACCATGCTTTGCGACAACTCAGAGTTCCTAGAAGTGAGGATTTCAGTTGTGCCCTTGTGAGTCTCAACCTACTCCTTCAAAGAATCCATTTTGGAAGACAGCCCCTTGAGATTATTCCAGGCACACAATGTCGCCTAAAGGCCTTGTTAAAAGAAGATTGTCGGAATGATGGGGACAACAACAACAAAATGACGTGATCAGGATGGGACGGTTTTACTTGCCAATGTGTAGTGAGAAATTCTCCAACGATGGTGACCGTGTCCGCGTCCTTAAAATGGTCCTTAGCCGACGACGACCAGACGACTTGCATCATCTACAGGACGCTTCTCGCATGAACTAACGATGATGCGAGTAACCCTAGGAGCTCCGACATATTCATAGGTGGCGACGCCTTTCTCTGGGCAACCTCCTTCTCCACGAACAGGGTAGCTTTTGGCACTTTAGGAGCTTCCGACGAGATGATGACAGACTCAGAGGCAGAAGCACCTTCACCCGACATCTTCCTCTTCTTCGCCACTATCCTTTTTGCCGCGGACTTTGCTCGTCTAGCCCTTCAAGCTGCATGCGAGTTCCAAACAAAAATATATGTTAGTGGAGTTCAAAACTTGAAATCAAGGAAAGAAGGCAAGGATGGGAAACTTGAATATTTTTGGAGGTGGTGTCGCTCAGACGATCTCTTCAATTGTAGGATCAGGGAACATGACTTTTGCAAAAGTCCTCTCCGACGTTGAAAGCTCCATAATCCTCTCCACAATTGCCTTTGGTTCCTCCCTCGTCAGAATACCGTCATGATTCACTACCAACAAAAAGAAGTGACAACAATGTTAATCGAACATTGAATAACACAAGAGAAATTAGTGTAAATCAAGAAGAAGTGGTCAGACCATCCGCGGTCGTTCTTTGTCACGTCAATCACCAAGGCTGGCTTCTTAGGTCGAGGCTTCAAGTTGTTGCGATCTTTACCACAGAGGGCGATAGAGTATGAGTTAAGTAGGTCTTGGACGGAGAAAGGTATATTGTGTAGAGTAAGGAAGATCCTCCTTGTCCGCGGAAGGATTTGATCTATTCCAATATCTAGAAGGCTGAAAAAAGAATGCACTAGGGGTAAGAAGTGGAGATGATGGTCTATTTGGAAAGGGTATTCGAACATGCAAACTCAATCCTTGCAGTAATGGCCGTGAATGATAGAGGCATCAAGAACTAGAACCTTGTTATTTCAAGGAATCACATGTTCGCAATGAAAGCCTCAGGATCGACAACAGAGGAGGGGCGTTTGTAAGGGTCGTTTAGGATGTATTGGGGGAATAAACAAGGGTTCTGTTTATCTGCCATTAAAGGGATCTTGAAGAAGAAAGGAAGAGACATGCGGTGAAGGCATAAAAGAAAAGAAACTTGACCTATAGAGTTGCAGAGAGGAAGGGAGAAGGCTACAAAAGAAATGTGAAGGGAAAGGGCGAGATTGCTTTGCCTTAAATAGAAAAGAGAATCAACATTTGAAATTTGAAAAGATTTTATATGACTACTGACTTGACTGGGCTCCGATTTCCAAGATGGCATAATGAAGACGCTTCCCACTCGCATGACGATTCGCCTGCTAAATGCCTTAGGGGTACAATTATGGTCCTTAGACCGTGTTGATGCGAAGAGGTTAGACGTGTTGAGATGGAGAGGCATAGATCAACCCTCACGCTGATCAACGAAAGACGGTGTATCCATGACTGTCGTATAGGGGCATGAGAACTGAGTGCTACACAACACGGTGAGAAAAATTTCATTTCCTATATAGCGCGCCTTAACCCGGGAAGATAGAGACAACTAGCATAGCTTGTGCTCAATATTTACACCTGTTAGAGATATACTTTCCTTATTTGATAAAAGGAAATATCGTCTACCATGTATATTTATCTTATCTTAGGCTCCAAGATAAAATATTTTTCTATCCTTATAGTAATATCCTATTCTTTGTATTATCACCCTTGGATTCCTATATAAAGGGGGTGGTAGTGCCTTGTAAGGGATATACAATCTTCTCACGATCAATCCATTCTTCCTTTATTCATTGTGTAACCCTTGACCCTATACTCCACAAATAAGTGGATAGCGTCATGATAACATGTGTTTATAACACCTTTTGACCATATTAACCGCCACATTTGCGCATAAATCATACACTTACATGATCATTTTAGGATATTTATGCTTGTTTGACCGGATACCTACTCTCTTGTTGCATTTGATTTTGTAGGTGCAATTTTGGAGCTTTTTCAAGGACGAATGAATTCAAAACGACTATAGTTGGAGCTAAGAAGAGCCAAAGAGAAGCCAAATTGAAGATTCAATGGAGAAAAACGGTGTTTCACAAGCCATACAAGAAAGTGGAGCACTCATTTCCATCCAAAAATGTCAAGAATGCCTTCATAGGATATGACATGGGGTGCCAGTGCCACTCAGCATGACCACGCCAAAAGCCTAGACCAAAACTTTGTATTCTGATTTTGGCATGGCCACCCCATGCAGAAGGGCATGCCCATGTGATGAGTGCCAAACACCCATCAACAAGGACACTCAAGGCCCGATGACTAGGGACCGAACCCAACCCATTTCGGAGTAGCCAAAACGCTGACGCCTCAATTCCACGACAATCAAGCATCCGATGCTTCGACTCCAAGGCATTCAAGGGAGCGTCCCTATCCAATCCTTTATGGCTTTTATCCCCTTTTCCCCTTTTGTCAATTAATTAATGTTAGTGCCTTTTTATTTTGGATTTATTTATGCATTTCCTTTTATTGGTGGGCGTGTGGACCCATTTGCCAATGGCTCCTAGTCCACCCAACAACCCTAGACTATTTAAACTCTTTGTTTTTCTTTTTGCAAACTAGTTGAAGAATAGAGAATTGGAATATTGCCTTGGGTAGAGGAATCCTCCCCTAAGGTCTCCAATTATTTTCTATCAACTCAAGCTCTCCCAAATCTCCCATCTTCCTCAATCTCTCACGCTCTCACATTCAAAGTACTCATCGAATCTAGATTCATACTCGTCTCGGTCAAGGAACCTCCAAGGGAGGTTCCCTTGGTCCCTTTGCCGGCGCCGCCGTCCAGCCCTAGCTCCGGTCAGCCCAATCCTCCTTCCGGTGTCTCCTCTCCCTTGGCTGCCGTCTTGAGCCCTCAAGGACCTTTGGAGGCCGTCCACTCACAAGGAGAAGGGTGTATTCACTTGGCTTAGTCTAGATCGAGCTATTTGGGAAGAAAAGCCTCACCTTAGAGGTTTGATTCTCATCAATTGGTATCAAGAGCCAAGGACTAAGCTAAGCCCTCTTCTTCTCTTTATTTTCAGTTTTTATCATGCTTAGCTTCCTCAAGGACCTTTGGAGGCCTTCCACTCACAAGGACAAGGGTGTCTTCACTTGGCTTAGTCTAGATCGAGCTATTTGGGAAGAAAAGCCTCACCTTAGAGGTTTGATTCTCATCAATTGGTATCAAGAGTCAAGGACTAAGCTAAGCCCTCTTCTTCTCTTTATTTTCAGTTTTTATCATGCTTAGCTTCCTTTTGTTTGCATGAAGACTTGGTGTTTATGTTCATCTTCCTTTTGCTTCTTGTTTGTTTGAGCTTCCTTGTTGTTCCATGGTGTTTTTGTGTTCAGTTTTTTTTCCCCTTCCTAGCATGATTTTTTTTCTTTTGCATGATGAAATTGTGTTAAGATTAGTTGCTCTTTGTTTTATACCCAAAAACGCACCAAAAAACCAAACAAACACCCATTTTTGCCGCCCACCACCACCACCGGTCACCGGACTATCACCCCTGCCACCGTAGCACCACCCACCACCACCCCTACTGCCACCCCACCTCTACCCTAGCCGGCCATATGTGTTTGCTTGATCCATTTTGAATTTGCCCCCACTTGCATGTACCTTGTTCTTTGGAGGACCACACCCATTTCTTTCCTTGTCCTTTTTGTCCCCTTTTGGCTATAGTGGGTAAAGGACACTTTGTACATTTTGGCTGATTTGGTTAGTGGAAGGATTACAATGGAGCCTCCTTAGTGGTTCCTATATAGGGCCGAATTCACTCATGGAAAAGGGAACCTTCTTTCTTCCATTCTCTAGCCTTGTCCCCCCCCCCCCCCCCCCCCCCCCCTAAAAAAGGGACCTTGGCATGTCAAAACAAAACCCTTGTTGCCACCACTTCCCAAAAACAAACAAAAATTATTGTGGTTCCACTTTCTTTTCCAAGGCACGAAAAGGAGCATTTCGGCCTTGCCTACATCTATTTTAGAAAAAGCCAACAAAGTTCAAGAGGTCAAGAAAAAGGATATTAAGACCTGAAATAAAAAAAGAAAAAAAAGAAAAGAAGAATACAAAGGCAAGGTCACGTTTTTTCTTCTTCTATTTTGTTCGGTTGGGCCACAACCCTTGGTGGGCTCTCCCACCCTCACTTGGCAACTTGGGCTACTAAGCCCGTCCCCCCATGTTCCTCTAGCCCTTTTCCATGACTACTTCACTCATATGGTCCATTGGGTGGCCGAATTGATACTCCCATTAGACTTGTCATCCTAGGTATCAACTTGGACTTTACTACTTAGCCTAAAGGATACAAGATTGGCATAGGTTGAATGTGCCTTGGTTCCACCCAATTCTCAAGATACATGCACCTTGCCTCTCCTTGTTTGAGCCTTTGACTTTGTGTGTGATTGTGCCTTAGACATCATTTCCTTATCTTCCCTCTTAAGTTACTTTACTTGTTGGTTACTTGGTTTGCTTTGTGGCCTCTTGTAGGTGAGTCCACACATGGAGGATCCCGTGGATGCCGACAATAGGAGCCCTCGGAGCTCCACGCCAACCCTCTCCCCCGAGTAATTTGCGGCTAGGCTTGCCAAAGAAAACCGAGCCAAAGAGGCTGCCGCCGAGGCCTTGCACGCGGCCCACACTGAATTGGCCGCGCTCCGCCGTGATAAGGAGGCCGTCGACGCGCATATGGCCGCCCTCGAGCTTAGCTTAGCCACCCTTGCAGCCGGCCCTCAAGCAACCGCGCCGACCGTGACACCGCAGCCCATGGCCCAGCCCGCGCCCATCTACACCGGCGCCTCATCCCACGGCCCGGACGAGGCCCCCCATGATCACACGACACACGCTCGGAGCAAGGGCCCTATGTACCCTTCACCGCCTTCCGATGGCCGGGCCTTTGTCGAGCGCTTACCACCGCCCCGGGAGCCGAGCTACTACGGCCACCACCCGGCGCGCGGCCATCATGATGCTCGGCCGCTGCCGGGCCGGCATCTTCACCACTCCATAGCCCCCTTTGATGGTGAGCCCTATCCACGCGTCACCCGGACCCCCGCCGGCGATACCCTACCCAACCCCCGATATGGTTATGGCAATTGTGAGGGCTTTGAAGTCGGAGATGACGCGTTTGGGGCCCATGAGGAGGATGACGTGTTTGATGATGTCTTCCCTGAGCCATATGAGGACGACCCCTTAGCCGACTTGCTCCCCCGTCCTCATGGCCGAGACCGTGGCCGACGCCCTTTAGATCGCCGTGACCCGTAATGGCTCCCTCCACCATCGGCCAACTTCTGAGGCCGTGGGCAGGCGGCCCGCCACTTCCATGACCACCATGACCCGGCTGGGCCCGTCTAACACTTTGGCCAATGCCGGGAGATCAAGGTCTGCATCGAGCCTTTTGAGGGGGAATACGACGCGGCCAAATTCCTTGATTGGAAGCAAACCACGGAGTATGCCCTCAATCATTGCCAATATGAGGATTATGAGCGGGTTGAGATTGCCACGCTCCAATTCACCGACCATGCCCGTGCTTGGTGGTTCTGCTTCACCACCGAGAGAGAGAGGCGCCGCTTACCGCCGGTCGTGGCTTGGAACCAACTCATCTATGCCATGACCAAGCGGTATGTTCCGGAGGACTACCTTGAGCACATGCGCCTCCAAATTGCCCTAGCCCGCCAAGGCACCCGCACGCCGCTTGAGTTATTTGCCGAGCTTGAGGAGCTCATCCACAAGGCCGACATGTCCACCACCCCGCCTCTCTCCATACTATGTTCCTCCGCGGCCTCGATGTGGACATTCGTGAGCCATTGATCCTACTCCCCATCCGGGGCATCAACACTCTCACCCATACGGCCATGGAGATCTACAATAAACAACAATGGAAGAAGAAGGCCGCTTGGGCCCGTTCGCAGCTGTCTCGGGTCTCCACCGCCCCTAGCTCCTCCTTTGGTTCGCCCTCGGCCGCCGTTGTTGCCTCGCAGCCGTGCACTGGGCCCCTTTCAGCCCCACCCACCTTAACCAAGGCCACCGGAGCCGCTCGGTTGCGTGATCCACCCCGTGGGCCGACTCCCGGTACGTGTGCCCCGGCCCCCATGTCCGAGCGGTCTAGCGACCGTGCTTGCTTCAAGTGTAGCGGTCGTGGCCACATCCAACGGGATTGCCCCAACGCCAAGCGGGTCTTGTTCACCCCCACAAGTGGGTATGAATCCTTTGACGATGAAGAGGAGGCCCCGGAGGACGAGCATGAGGGCTCAACGGAGGGCATTTATGAGAACTATGATTGCGCCCCCCTTGAGTATGGAGTTGCCGCCCCCTTGAGCTTAGTGACTCGCCGTGTGCTCTCGATCCATGAGGGTGACACAAAGGACCAACGGGAGAGTCTCTTTCACACTCGATGCCTCATGGGTACTTCCTCCCTTAGTGTGATCATCGATGGCGGGTCATGTGCCAACTTTATCAAGGCACGCGTGGTCAAGCGTCTCCATCTTCCCACCACGGCTCATCCTCATCCTTATAGCCCCCACGGCCTTGGTGACGGTAAAGGTGATGTACTGGCTAGGCAATGCCACATTGCTTTCTCCATTGGCTCCTACTTTGATCAAATTTTATGTGATGTGATTTCTATGGATGCCACTCACATTTTACTAGGAAGGCCTTGGCAGTTTGATAGGAGGGTGATCCATGATGGCTCCCTCAATACCTTTGTCTTTGTCCATGATGGGAAGCGGATCACTCTCTTGCCTATGTCTCCACAAGAGGTTCTTGAAGATCAAATCGAGAGAAATCGGCTCAAGGCCCTTGAAGCTCACGATCCCTTAGCGGCCCACACCCAAGTCAAGGCGCCCTCCTTCGACCCCGCACCGGAAGCCGTCTCCCCTCGTGCGGCCCACGTGCCGACTTCCTCCGGCCAGCCGGCAGCGTGCGCACCCATGGCTGCCCTCCAAGGGCGTGGCAAGCACCGCACTCTTTTGGCTCGTCGCCACGGCCTCCCGCCGACGCCTCTTGATGGGATCCCTTATTCCACCTTCGTGCTTCCCTTTGATCACCTCATCATGAGAGGCGTGGCGTTGCTTCTCAATTGGCCGCCGACATCACTACCATTGGGGGTCGTGCCTTTGCCACGCTACCAAGGAGACCGACCACCCCTCAAGGAGCTCTCACCGCTCGGCCTTCATACGGACTTTGCCCTCTTGCGGATGCATACACTTGGAATGGCCCTTATGGACCCTTACCCCAATGACGAGTGGTGCAAGACGGATCAAGTCAAGATTGTCAACATCTTGTCTCCGAGGTATGGGTTTTCCTCTCCTCATCATGCGTATACTTTCATGCTTCATATTCCTTTGTCTTTGCATGCACCCGAGACACCCCATAGTCCTCTCTCCCCGGCGTGCACCACGTTAGATGACCTTGCGGGACATTCTTGGGATGACTTTCCCCTTCCCCGAGTACGTGATCTTCGTGACCTTAGAGCCCCATTTAGGACATTATTGCTTAAGGATGCCCTAGAGTGCCATTTTGAGTTTAGGAACACAAGCTATGTCACCACCTTTGAGGATTATACCCTTGCACCACCACTTGTTCCCCCTTTGCTTAGGTTTCACCCTCCCGGCCCTTACGTGCCCTTTTTCCATGCATCCACCAATTGGGACGACCTAGCTACGGGTTTTCTCACCGGATTGCACATGTATAAGAAGGGGAGAGATCCCATATGTGTTTTAGGTGAGACAACCCCTAGGAGAACTCGTGGAATGTCTTGTCTTCCACCGCCACCAACAACCAAGCGACCTCCCTTTCCTTTTGGCTTTGAGGGAATCCCTAACGCTATTGTGGTGGTTTGGACACCAAATTTAGTAACTCGTTTTTGGAGATTTTGGTGGCTGCATTTTGGGGTGTGCTATATCCTTGACACTAGTTGCCCTCTTCCCCCCGATGACTTACTTAGGGCCATCCTTAGGGCTCCCTCGCACCGTTGGCTAACTCTTCCATTTCTTGTTGAGTTTACTTGTCATAGGACTTTTGCGGACTTGCCTCCTACGTGTGCACGAATTCCAGCCCAGGGTCGCTTCACTCCTCGCCCATCCGGCCATGACGCCTCCCGAGTGATCAAGTGGCTCATAGATGTTGCACTCGAATTGAGGACAATTCTCTCTCAAGAAGGGGAGAGTGATGAGTGACAAACACCCATCAACAAGGACACTCAAGGCCCGGTGACTAGGGCCCGAACCCAACCCATCTCAGAGTAGCCAAGACACCGATGCCTCAATGCCACGACAATCAAGCATCCGATGCTTCGACTCCAAGGCATTCAAGCGCGTGTCCCTATCCAAGCCTTTATGGCTTTTATCCTTTTTTCCCCTTTTGTCAATTAATTCATGTTAGTGCCTTTCTATTTTGGGTTTATTTATGCATTTTCTTTTATTGGTGGGCGTGTGGACCCATTTGCCAATGGCTCCTAATCCACCCAACAACCCTAGACTATTTAAACTCTTTGTTTTTCTTTTTGCAAACTAGTTGAAGAATAGAGAATTGGAATATTGCCTTGGGTAGAGGAATCCTCCCCTAAGGTCTCCAATTATTTTCTATCAACTCAAGCTCTCCCAAATCTCCCATCTTCCTCAATCTCTCACGCTCTCACATTCAAAGTACTCATCGAATCTAGATTCATACTCGTCTCAGTCAAGGAACCTCCAAGGGAGGTTCCCTTGGTCCCTTCGCCGGCGCCGCCGTCCATCCTTAGCTCCGGTCAGCCCAATCCTCCTTTCGGTGTCTCATCTCCCTTGGCTGCCGTCTTGATCCCTCAAGGACCTTTGGAGGCCGTCTACTCACAAAGAGAAGGGAGTCTTCACTTGGCTTAGTCTAGATCGAGCTATTTAGGAAGAAGAGCCTCACCTTGGAGGTTTGATTCTCATCACCATGCAACGCTCGAGATTTTTTTGCTTTTAATTTTGTGAAACCTACACGTTTTGGATACCTTTAAATATCGAAAAGCAAGAGACTTTTGCTCTCTCTCTCTCTCTCTCTCTCTCTCTCTCTCTCTCTCTCTCTCTCTCTCTCTCTCTCTCTCTCTCTCTCTCTCTCACACACACACACACACACACACACACACACACACACACACACACACACACACACACACGCACACACACACACGCACACACACACACGCACACACGCACACACACACACACACACACTTTAGCCTCCATTTCTAGGGTTAGCTTAGATTGCATTTCTCTCTTAGATTTAATTCTAGATTCTCATAGATTCCACTTAAACTAGTAATTGGGTTTATGTTTGTTAGTAGATTTTAGATCTATTTTGGGTTGTTGAGCTCCTTTGTGGTTCAAGACTTGGAAAGGGAGAAAAGCTCCATCTTTTCTCTCATGGCTCAATGAAAATGCAAGGATTTGGTTGAATGTTAAGTATTTCTTACTCATTCTCTCTGTTTGGTTGAATACTAAGTATATCTTGTTCATTCTCTTTATTTCTTGTTTTGTTTATCATTGTACCCATGTTTATGATGGTTGGATTGATGCTTTATTCCATGTTCTTGCAAATCATGAGTGCGTAATTTGTTATGTTTGGATTGGGAGTAGCCCAATGATGATTATGTGATGATTTGGTGAAGTTTTCTCTTTGGTTGGATGAGTTTTGGTCTACTACTCAAATCTTGCACACCAAGTGTTTGTGAAAATGCTTAACTAGTATTTTTACATGTATTAAATGTTGGATATGCATTGAAATGTGATACTTGACATTGGAACCTCAAGATTTGAGCTAGGACTTTTAGGATTACGAAAGTAGACCTATTTTCCTAGTGGTTGTGTGGATTGTCATTATGCTTAATGAATCTAATCTTGCATTAATTACCACAAAAGTTGGAATTAAGTAGGATTAGACTAGTTGCTTATACCTTGAAAGAGGATACGAGATATATTAGGACATTTGACCATTGTAGACCACTACTTGCAACCTTAGATATTTCTTTGCTTGTCATTACATGATCTCATTTGCGGTGAACCCCAATCCTAGCTTTTCATCATTCAAGTAACCCAAATCTACCTTTTATCATTTTAGTTAGCTCTAGACTTGGCATTTTTTGTTAGCTCTATAAAATCAAAACAAAAAACTCCACATCTTTTACTTGATCTAGATTATTAGTTTGTGTAAAATTGGTGATCAACGAGTTCTCCCTTGAGTTCGATATCTTTTATACTACTCGATAGTACCGTGCACTTGCGGGTTTATCATGTTTTTGGCGCCGTTGCCGGGGAGCACGGTTGACATTGATTAAGCATTGACTACTAAGACTAGATCTTTTCTTTTTGACATTTGATTTATTAGTTTTAAAAAAAAAACTTCTAATCACTCTCTTGTTCTTGATGATCTTGTAGTGATTTCTCCATTGCATGCCCGTTACTCAAAGTCTTAGGGTGCATCTTGAAGAAGGAGACCCCGAGATTGAGAAATTGTTTCGTGTAAGGAGAAAGCTAGAAAAGAGTCAAGGAGCACAAAAATAATCTCACTCATCTTCAAACATGGACGAATATCGAAGAACCATTGAGGACTACATTGCAGCGAACAACTATGGTATTCACCTCTCGGTATTCTTGGAGATTTGTGAACCCATCAAATACAACGGGATGACTCAAGATGCCATTCGACTAAGGCTTTTCCCATTCTCACTAAGGGATCTTGCAAGGTCTTGGCTCTATACTATTTCAGAAAATTCAATCACTACTTGGGAGCACTCTCCGTCGCTTTCATGGCCGTATACTTTCCACCAAGCAAGTATACCGCTCTAAGGAATGAGATCTCCTATTTCTGCCAAAAGGAAGAGGAATATTTTTATGAAGCTTTGAAAAGATTCAAGGAGATTTTGAGGAAGTGCCCACATCATGGATTCGAGAAGTGGTTCATATTTCAAGGATTCTATAATGGGATAACCAATGCTTCAAAGATGGGAATTGATAGTGTCACCGGAGGAGCTCTTATGCGAAAAAGGATAACCGAGGCTTGGACGTTGATTGAAGAGATGGCAATGAACCACCAAAAGTGGTCAAACTCAAAGTTTGAGCCCAAGAAATCACCCGGGAGGTATGACATTGACACCCTTGATCTTTTAGCAGCTAAAAGTGATGCCTTGTTGGCTAAGTTAGATGCCCTTAACAAAAGGTTTGATTGCATGAATGTGAATTCTAATGGTGTTAGAAATGTTGGTGTGCATAATGCTTGTGAAATTTGTGGTATATTTGGTAATGTTGCTATGAGTTGTCAATATGTGAATCCTTCTTGTTCCCAATTCCTTCCTATTGAGCATGTTGCCCACCTTAACAACCTAAGACCTACACCTCCAAATGGGCCACATTCTAGCACATTTAATCATGGTTGGATGAACCATCCTAATTTCCTATACCAAAACACCATGCCTCAACCTCCTCAAAGACAACCACCCGATTTTCAACAAGGTCCTTACCAACCTACAGCTCCTCCAAAGTCTAACCTTGAGCTCATGATGGAGAGTTTCATAGCCACACAACAAAGAAAAATGATGACATTAGGAACCAATCTGGGCAACTTACATTCAAATTTGATGTCATAGTCACTCATAATTGGAGACCAAGATTTCACAAATTGCCGAACAAGTTGCTAGCTCTTCCTCTAGACCACAAGGTAGACTTCCCGGTCAACCCGAGCCTAATCCAAAAGAATGTATGGCGTTGACCCTTATAAGTGGAAAAGAGTTGGAATATCAAACAAGAAAAGAGGTGGTAGAAGTAGAAAATCATAATATGGAAGAAGATAGTGAAAACCAAGAGAGGGGAGAAGAACAAAAAATCAATAACTGAGAGAGGAAGGTGAGAAAGAACCGAAGTATGCGGCACCACCACCCTACAAACCACCTATCCCATTTCCTCAAAGACTCCAAAAGGCCAAGTTAGACAAGCAATTTGGGAAGTTTCTTGAAGTATTGAAGAAGTATCCCTTTCACCGATGCTCTTTCCGAAATGCCCACATATGCCAAGTTCTTGAAAGATCCCTTGTCCAACAAAAGAAGCCTTGAAGAATATAGAACCGTGGCCTTGACCGAGGA